>JACEGR010003988.1:0-94802 GCA_014170235.1 Listronotus bonariensis | reverse complement strand
CATGGAAGCCCTCAGCATTTTGAAATCCGCCAGTTCTTGTTAAATTCTGGAAATTATTAGTTGGTTTTTCATTTGGATCATATTCGAAGTGAGGAGTCTTGTTATTTTCCAAGTACCCGTCTCGAAGTAGGTTATGTAGACAACAAGTGGATAATATTAAGTCATCACATGTTTCAGGTTTTATAGCTATATGCGTGAAATATACTCTAAAAACCTGGCTTAATATTCCAAATGCATTTTCGGTCACTCGTCGAGCTCTGCTCAATCTGTAGTTAAATATAGCTTTTTCTTTATGCAAATTTGATGATAATTTGTTAAACGGTTTCATTATGTGCTTATGCAATCTGAATGCTTCGTCTCCAATAATTACATGAGGTATTTTTTGTTGGAATTTGGTAGCATTTTATCCGGAGGGAAAAAATCTGCCGAGTTCAATATTTTCTCTCCAAAAGTTGATTTGTTAAAGATTGAACTATCGCCTTCCTTACCATACGATCCAACGTCCACAATGACAAATTTGTAGTTTGCGTCAACTAATGCAAGCATTACAATGGAAAAATAATCCTTGTAATTAAAAAACAAAGAACCAGATTTTGCGGGTGAAAAAATTCTTATGTGCTTTCCATCTAGGGCTCCAACACAATTTGGAAAATTCCATCGTTGCCAAAAATCATTCACGTTGTTTTTTAATATTTCCCTTGATGCTGGCGGAAGAAAAATTGGCACCAAGTTTTTACGAATGGCAGCCAATGTTGTTTTAACGATGATACTTATGTAACAGTGGGACACTCGGAAAGCAAAACTCAATGATCTAAACGTTTCGCCTGTAGCCATGTACCTGAAAAAAATTATTGCATTGATTAAAAAAAATAGTATAGTACGAAAATAAGGTTTTTTAGAAGCGGGAAAATAGTTTACTTACAGAGGCGAAGTCGAGGTTGGTAACATTTTCGAGCTTCTGATAAACCATTTTCAACAAATAAAACAAGCTATTTTTTCTACGATCATTTTCTATCCTACATTGAAAAATACTAAGGTGTATTAAATTGCAATCCGCGAAATGAACTATTCACATGTGAATTTTTTTTCCAATGACAAATTAAGGTATATCTGTAACGAAAGCTAACACTATGGGATTTTTCTCACTGAAGATGAAAATTCAATTTTCATCATAGTTTACTGCCAGCGAAAGTTTTTATTTCGTTAGTGGTCGTAGAAAAAAGATATTTTAAAATATAATAATGTTTGGCCCTGTTGGTTTCTGGTTTGCATACTTTGGCAATTATAAACGAATAAAAATTATTATCAATACCCATACTAAGATAAATTACCTACATTATTTTTTATTACAGCCGATGAATGTAAAAAACGTTGGAAAAGCATTAAAGATCACTATTTCCGAATTAAAAACAAAGCAAAGATGGGGACTGGTTCTGCTGCTTTAGATAAGCCTATAAAATGGAAATTTTATGAAAAACTTTCATTCCTCGGCAGTATTAAGCATCAAAGGAAATCCATAAATACTATGGAAGAACAAATAAGAAGTCCCGTGGATACTGATACCGAAAATCTTACAGCCGATGAATCCACTGCAGAAAAAACCGATTTCGAAGATTTCAATTCACCATCACCTGTAATGACATCTGACAGTATGAGCTCAACACCTTTTTCCAATGTTACATAACATGTAATTAAAAGTATGCAAAGTTTATCTTATTATATGATAAATATTATATTACTATGTATTTTTAAAGGGGTTTATTCTTTTATTAATTTTATTTTTCTATAAATATATAATTTATTTTGCATATTAATCTTATTTTATTAAAAAAAAATAAATAAATAATACAGAGTTGCTACTTGAAGCCTAATTGATAATTTCTATTAGGGTTTTTATTACTGGTGTGGTACACATTCCTCCCTACGACAGTCCAAGCTGCTTAAACGATCTTGGCATTTCCTGTATGGGCATTAATACCACCGCAGCTGGAAAACACTCTGGATTGGCTACACGCAAGTTTTAATCATAGGTTAATTAATTAAAGCAAAAAGGAAGACGGTTGATTATTTAAAAAGAAAAAAAGATTTATATATATTTTTTTATGCATACTTAAAAAAAGGAAATTATGTTGATCAAATAAACTGTATATAGATAAATTTAAACACTAAAATAGGTTGCTGTTAGTTATTAAGTTAAAAAGAAAACAAAGATCTAGCATAATTTCCTTCTGAAAGTAAAGAATCTCATAAGTGAGCAATTTTCCTATTGTTTTTTTTTGGTATATGGCAACATATTTTTGTATTATAAGGTTTGAGTGAATTATTTTTTTTAATACATATTAATTAACCCATTACTATATTACAACGTTGCGGCATGTGATCACATTACGCCCCTCCATTTCAGAACCTTTTATGATTTTAATCCCAAATTAATTCACTTAGTCATCGATCATTTTATTGTTTTAGTTTACTGTATCATGATTAAGTACTTTGATATACTAAATTCTTCTACACATAATAATTAGATGTATTAAATTAATTTTAGATTGTTTAATGAATAAAACTGAATTATTTTTTTAATAGGGGAAGTTATTGCTAACCCAACCCTATTTCTGAATTGATTTGTAGGATTAGGAAACTACAATTCCTGGTTATTGGAAACTTCCTTTGTTTTTCTAACTTAACTCAGGCCTTGGAGTAACCCTAACCAGGTGGCGCTCATTAAATATTAACAACCCACTCCCGTCTCCACTGTATAAAAGCTGGCGGCCCCAAGTAACCTGCGAACGAATTAATACTGCAAATCATTCTAGGGACAATATAAGTTTTTTTTTTGTTTTTCTTGAAAGTTTTTTTTATTAAAGATTTGTTTTTTTATGAAAGTTTAATAAGTTATGAGTGTTACAAGTACTTTCATTCAAAAGACATTAAGATTGCTGATTTTGATTGTTTTGCTAATTAAAAAGCCGTGACAGTCCGAAGAAATCAGATAAATAACTATAAAGTTCCTGATTGGACATTTTTAATTAGTGGTTAATTTTAAAACTTAGTATTAGGAAAAACTCTTTTTCTCTCTTTATTTTTATGTTTTATTTTTTAAGTCTTTAATAAGACGTATAATCAGCTAAAAAATCTTATTTTATTGTAATTAACCATTTTAGTGCTAATTTTAACTTAAAACTTTTGTTAATTAGTCTTTAGTTTTTAAGTGTTGATTTTTGTATTTACGAAGATTGAAAGCTTCTTCATTTTGTGTTTGATTTCACTTAAGAGACGTTTTCGAAATTTGTTGATTATTTAAATTAATTGCTTTCTCTAATTAAAAGACTAAATTTAAATTTTATTTAGTCTTGGACTAAACTGGAATAATAACTTAGCTATCTAGAGGTATAGCTCGAGTTATATAAAAGCAAAAGCTATCAATTTTTGTTTGATTTTGATTATTGTTATTGCGTTTAAAAAATAATTAACGTAAAAATTATTCAATTAACGATCACTCGTTAATTACATAAACAATTAGCCCAAGAGTGATCAAATCATAAACACTAAGAAATTGAAACCCGCCACAAAAACATTAGTGCCGCGATAGTGAAAATCAATTGAAATAAGCACAATTAGGACTTTAGGTGCTAAAAAGTTTTAGGCATTAGCAAAGTTAGTTTGCTAGGGCGAAAATAGAATAATTAGTTTATAGAGCCATTATACATATTAGCTTTTAAATTTTCTATTGTAAAGAGCTCTATAAAAAACGTATAGGAACTTTCATTCTTATCCCCTTAAGGACCGACTGTCCAGAAAATTTCGTTCTTAGTGCCTATTCCATATATATAAAAATGTTCTTTGTTAATTTCCATTATGGAAAATAACTTTAATCCAAGCATGCATCGTTATTCATCAGAGGCTAATTTGCTCCAAACAAACTTTACTCTGTCCGGCACGACTCCCCCTTTAAATAATTCCAGTCACATTGGGGCGGCGAACACAATTCCAGGTTCGCCGGGTGGTAGGCGGGTTTTCCCCTCATCCTACGGGATGAGGCCTCTTCAAGAGGCCATAAATGTGACTGCCCCCGATATGACTCATTCCTATGAGTCAGACCGCTTCTTAATGTTAAATGATTTAACTAGATCAGATTTTTAAGGCCGCCACGCAGGAAGAATTCCAAACAAGAACGTCCGGGAATCCGGGAGAGATTGCTAAGGCAACCCGGTCTGGACCGGTAAGATCACGTAGGGTAGCGGATCAAATCCAATTTTTTAAGACCCTCAGCGTCGCATCTGAGGACAGCCTCAGTGGGGTGTACCCATTTAGGCCGGCTACCCCTGATTCTATAAATAAAATCATTCAGGATGACAAGCTGCGTTCGCGGCGTGATCCAGACCTCTTTATAACGGTAAATCAACCTACACGGTCAAAGATCGCGTCGCGCATTGGCAACAATATAGTCAGGTGATTAAGGTATATAAGAAAGTCCGCGGAGTACGTGATCTGCCTACGACCGTACTCAGGAACTAGGATAGTGCTCTACCGTTCCTAGGTAAAAGTTTATTCAAAGCATTTAAGTTTTTCCGAGCACCTACGATATCCAGCTGGTCCATAATTGTCGGTCAGTCCGAAAAACTGATTTAGAATAGAACTTAAAAAACTACTTAAAAACCGCCCGATAATTTTTATCTAATTAATTTATCAGTAATTTGCTCCAGAAATTTCAGTCAAGATCGGCATGACCGCAATATTTAAAGACATTTTACCTGATTGGAATTTTAAATTAGATTTTTTCTTCAAACATTTTTATTATAAGAAAAATTCTTTTCCTTTGCTTTATTTTATAAATATTATTTGCAAGTCTTTAATAATATTTTTATCAGCATTTAGATCTTATTTTTAGGTAGTTAATCATTTCTGTGCCAATTTTAAGTTTAAAATTATTTAATTTAATTAGCCTTTTCAGTTATTTTGCTAATTAGTGTATATTTTTGAATAATTAAGTACTTTTGTTTTTTGCATTTACCTAAACTTTTATTGAGCTTATATAAGTTTAAAAATACTGGTTTTATTTGAAGGACAAAAAAATTTGTTTTTAAATTTTTATAATTGCGTAAATTGATTACCTTTTGATTAACATACTGAAATTTAATTTCCTTCGTCTCCGTTCCAAAAAAACCAGTTATCCAAAAGTGTAGCTTGTTTTTACATAGCAAAGAGCTTTCAATTTTTTAATTAAATTTTATTTTTTGTTGATTACTAATTACCCTAAAAATTTAATTCAACATAATTATAGATCACTTATTAATTATCACTGACTAAATAGACGTGAAGTGATCAACGCATCGTAAAAAACACTAAATAGTGAAACCCATCGTAAAAACCATATCGTAAGTAAAAACCGCCTAAAAGCACATTAGGACTTTACGTGCTAAAAGAAATTAGGTAATAGCAAAATTACTCTGTAAAGGCGAGAAATAAGACACTTAGTTTATGGAGCTATTGTGAATATTGGTTTTTAATTTGTATATGTTTTAAAGAGCTGTAAAAAAACCTAAGGACTAGCCATTTTCCGTTAAGTACTGACTGTCCAGAAAACTTCTAAAGTGCAAGTTTTAAATAAATTAAAGTTTTCTTGTGGTAATTTTTACCAAGGAATATAGCAATCCTCAAAGCATGCACCTAAACACTTCAGAAGCTATTTAAGCTTACGATGACTATATAATAATAATCCATTTGGCATAAAACATCCCCATTTTTCTTCAAGTCACATTTTTGGGCGGTGAACACTATTCCTAGCGAGTCCGTAAATGTGAATTACCCTAACATGACGCATAATAATAAGTCCGACGCCTTTTATAATGTTAGTAATTTAGACCATAAAAATAGTAATAGCTTTTGGTATGAGGTCCCCACACGGGATAGAAACCAATTAGGTATTTACGGGAATCCAGGAGTTGGGGTTGAAGTAACCCGTATCGGATCTACAGGACCGGGAAGATAGCTAAACACGTAAATAAAAAAAATCGTTTAGAAGAGTTCGACGACATTCTACGTGGGGTATTTCCACTTAGGCCAGCTTCCTCCGCGTCAAATTACTTACCTCAGAATACCGACCTGCGCAGGCGACCTGTAAAAACCGGACAAATACGATCTTGGATGTGAATTTACAAAATCTATACCAATTCAGTCAGGACGGTAACTGAACTCGAGTAGTCTTTGTTTGCAAAACACAGTTGCAAACTCTACCCCATTTCGGTTCAAAAATTGATCATAGCATTTGTAACTACATTTTGCGGCATTTTCTTTCACAAAGTCTAACATGTTTTAGTCATAGCGTCGTAACTATTTTTATTGGAAGTCTGCAAGTAATTAGAGAGAGGGAGAGAGAGAGACAAGTGATTGATCTCTCTCTACACATCAACCCGTGTGGATTTTAGTGTCTAAGAAAAATGCGATATAAAAGAAAAGTGCCACTAACCAAAAGCAAGTTAAAAACATATCACAAAGACGAATTGATTAATTTAAAAACAAGACAAAAATATATCACAAAGATTAGAAATAATAAGTATGTATAAAGGTTAAATAAGCTCTATTAGAGATGAGTCTCTAAGGATAGAAATCATCTTATCAGTGTTTCTATAAGCAATTTTCTCTTTGAGGGGCCTCGAATGCCAAGGTTGTAGAGGGTTTGAGAGTATTTGGGACATAAGTCAAATATATGCTTGATAGAAAGGGTGGTCTCACACGTATCAGCAAGTAGGGGAATTGGATTTGGTAATAAGGTATTCAGTGCGTCAGTCTTGTGTGACCAATTCTAAGTCTGGTCATGAGGGCGAGAGAGTGTCTGGAAATAGTTTTCCACGGAGGTATTGTATTTTTTTAATAATTAATATTTAGGCGCTAAAAAATAAGGTAAAAAAAAGGTGGTAAATAACTTCAGCGCTATCGTTTTCCGAAGACTATGGCTAGCTCTAAACGATATAGGGTGTTTTATTGTTAGTCTTGGTAGGGAAAGTTAGGTTTTTTTAAATGACACTGTGTATTTTTAAGAATATGGAATTTACATTACATATAAAACAATATTTTGTATGGAGTAAAATGCATCTCTATGCAGATGCAACAGTTCTTTAAAATAATGATGTGTGGAGATTCACAAATCTATAGGTTTAGATAGTTTAACGGCCGTATTCACCAAGCTCTGACAAATATTTGTTAGTGCTTTGTGAATACGGCCGTTCTTACTACTATACTAAACCTAATTAACCCAATTCTAACATAATTAATTAAGGAAATAAATAACTTGTTATCATTTATCGGTTAACATTTATTTTATTTTTTTAGTTTTTTAATATTTATTATTGTTTATTATTTTTTTAATAGTATACCAGTATTAAAAACCATATTCTTTTAAAATTAATATTTTAAAAACCGTTGCATAAAGCTGCATTTTACTACTTTTTTTTTATATACAGTAGAATCTAAATTTTGAAATGTTCCGTAAATAAGACAACAACGTAGTCTCCTATTTCACACCGCATACCACGAATTTTAAAGAAAACAACCCGTCGTACCCTCCCTGTCTGTCACGAACCCCTTGGTTCCTCGACCTATCTAACTCATTCTCTTTTTTCGTGCCGTTCGCCGCGTATCTCACCCGCTTTAACTTTTCGTTTTGTTCAAAATTTTCTGATTTTTAGTGCAATATTTACGTGTAAATACTATAGATTGTGATTTGTTATCATGTCTGATAACAGGAAGAGACGTTATTCCAGTTCGGACTCTGATAGTGATGATTACATTCAGTGGAAAATTTCCAAACTAAAGAAGCGCTTGGCTGTAAAAAAGGGTCGTCATAGGCAAAATAGAGCCTTATCGCCGGTTCCATCTGCGTCAGCGGCGTCGTCGATGATGCATTCGTTTTATACGGGTAGGCAGCAACCCGACAATGAGAGGGACGCGGGCGATTATGTTGAAACTCTTAGTTCACCTGAGAATCCATGTAATTCTGATGAAGATGAAATACCCTTATCGGTTTTAGCAGCCGAGGCATCTAAAAATAAACCAAGTACAAGTAATCCGGTACCTTTGGAATCATGCTCAGGTAAATGTTGTTTTATTTAGTTTGGTTTTTTGCGTTAAATAAGTATTAGGGAGTATTCGCTTCATACTTAGGTCCTTTATGATAGAATATTATGGTATATTCTACTCCAAAAATAGTAGGTTTTTATACTGAGGTGAGATATTATGGCATATTTTACCTGAAAACAGTAATATATACTTACTACTTGTAAAATATTATGGTATATTTTACATGTTTGGGCATTTAAATTTTGTAATTAATTATGGTGTTTTTTACAAAATTTTGTTGCAATTTTCTGAAATATTATGGCATATTTTAGATTCGCAACTACGCCCTTGTCTTTTATGTAAATGAGTTGTGACATATTTATGGCAATATGTTTTTAAAAAAAAAGTACACTGTACTTAACTTTATTTATAGCAAGAAGTATAATTAGTTTTCTTCTTCTATTACAGAAGAGGAGCGTTCGGCCCTAGATCCAAGTATCTTGGCGCTTTTAGGAAATGAACAGCCTGCTTCAGAGGTATTAGGGGCTAATATCCACAAAGACCTGGCCTCTAGATGGTCTTTTATTTTAACAGAGGGCTTATCTGACGAATCAGTTAAAGATTTGGTAAATAAATACCCATGTCCACAAAATTGTACTTCTTTAAAGGGCCCATTAATAAATCCGGAAGTTGCTTCAGTGATTAATGAGCAGGTGGCTCGAAGAGACTCGAACCTGGTTAATTTTCAGAATCAGATTGGTGCTGCCCTCGCTGCGCTCGGGCAGTTAACAACTTCACTTATTTTGGAAGAAGGGGGGAACTACCCCTATATAGAACTAGCCAGTGATGCTAGTCGCCTACTTCTGGATCTACATTACAAATACTCCGAAATCCGAAGGGATTTGCTAGTTTTGAATCTTCGAAAAGATCTAAAAGATACGTTGACAAAAGTGTCTGTAGATGGATGGCTTTTGGAAAGGACCTTGGAGAGCGCCTAAAGGCTTCTAAGGATTTGGAAAAGTCTGGCTTAGATTTAAAGCCTGCTAGAGTCCCTAAGGCCAAAATTCCATTTAAGCAGCCAGCTAGTGCCAAGCAGGGTGCTTTAAACTCTCACCGTCCACCTCGACGTGTACAAAAGGGAATCAGTCGAAGGGGACAGCACATGAAGATTCCAGCTTCTTTTCCATCGGCCCATCAAAACCCTACCACCAAAGAAAGCCCAACACAGACCATCAGGACCACCGTCGTCGCAGACTGGAGGAGCGCCCCAACCAGAACATCAAACGCCACCATTAGGCAGTAGTAATGAGGTGGGTAGCACAGTGGGTCGCTTAGGTAATTTTTTGCCCATATGGAAAGAAATTACCAGGGATAAAAATATTTTATCCTGGATCTCAGGCTTAGAAATTCCCTTTATTAGAAGACCCAGACAGAGGGTGCCACCTTCTGAAAGGCATTGGTCATTTTCTGAAAAGACTGATTTAAAAAATTCAATTTTGGATTTGTTATCTTCTGGTGTCATTAAAAAAGTAAATCATTGTAAGGGAGAATACATATCTAGTATTTTCTTAGTTCCTAAGCCTGATGGTTCAAAGCGCATGATTTTAAATTTAAAATCTCTTAATAAGTTTGTTAAGGCCGAACATTTTAAATTGGAAGATCAACGAACTGTATGTCATATTATTCATGAAAATTATTTCATGTCTACTTTAGATTTGAAAAATGCATATTATTTAGTTGCCATAAACAAAAATTATAAGAAATTTTTAAGATTTGTATTTGAGGGGGAGTTATATGAATATAATTGATGCATGCCCTTTGGCCTGAATTGTGCACCCCTAATTTTTACAAAATTAATGAAACCTGTTTTAGCATTTCTTAGAGAAAAACGCTTACTTTCGGTGCTGTTCCTTGATGATTTTTTACTTTTAGGAAAAACTTGTAATGAATGCAAAAATAACGTTTTAGTTACTATAAATTTTCTTAAAAAATTGGGGTTTGTTATAAACTATCAAAAGAGCGTACTGATCCCATCTCAGACATGCCGATATCTAGGTTTTATTTATAATTCTAAAAATATGTCTCTTTTTATACCGGAAGATAAAAAATCTCAACTTTTAAAATGTGTCAGATTTCTTTTAAGGACCAAACGCTGCAAAATTCGTAGATTTGCCCAGATTATTGGTAAATTGGTTTCTGTATGCCCAGCTGTCCGTTATGGATGGGTCTATACTAAACTTCTCGAAAGGGAAAAATTTTTGGCATTGAGGAGGTCGGGAGGAGATTATGACAAGATTATGAATGTTTCTCCATCTCTACATTATGACCTTAAATGGTGGCTAACACATATAGAAAATAGCTCCAATTCTATTAAGTTGGACTTTTTTCATTTAGAAATTTTTTCAGATGCATCCTTAACGGGCTGGGGGTTTACTGTAAAAATGTCAGATCTCATGGGTTTTGGTCCTTGGAAGAAAAGAACGAACACATTAACTACTTGGAGTTAAGGGCAGCATTTTTGGGTTAAAATGCTGTGCCACTAATATTACAAATCAAAATATTCTTTTGAGAATTGATAATACCACAGCCATTGCCTATATAAATAGGATGGGTGGGATTCAGTACCCTAAATTAAACAATCTTTGTCGTGAAATTTGGCAATGGTGTGAGAATAAAAATTTATTTATTTTTGCATCTTATATTAATAGTAAGGAAAACGTTATTGCTGACATTGAATCACGTAGATTACACATGGAAACAGAATGGGAGTTAAGCAATAAATATTACAACCAGTTAATTTTAAAATTTGGAGTCCCAGAGTTAGATCTTTTTGCTAGTCGAATAAACTCTAAATGTCAATTGTTTGTTTCTTGGCATCCAGATCCCCATGCTTTTAGAGTAGATGCCTTTACTCTAAACTGGGGAAATTTAAAATTTTATGCTTTTCCTCCCTTCTCCATAATATTAAAGGTAATTCAAAAAATCATCAGGGACAAAGCCGAGGGTATTGTAGTTGTACCATATTGGCCTACGCAGCCTTGGTACCCAATTTTTTCTTTGCTCTTAAAGATGCCACCACTTTATTTTCAACCTAGTAAAGATTTACTTTTGTTCAACAGAACTCAATCGCACCCACTATGGCCACAGCTTATCCTGGTTGCAGGACTCTTATCCGGCAAAGCCTAGTGTTAAGAGGAACTCCCCAGACTGCAACTGAGGTATGTTTAGCCTCAATTACTGATTCAACTCTTAAGCAATACGATTCTGGTCTAAAGCGGTGGTATCAATTTTGCCTATCAAAAAATCATAATTGTTTTACTGCATCTACTCTAATTGTCTTAGAGTTTTTGCAGGAAGAATATAATAAAGGGTTATCATATGGTACACTCAATTCTTTTCGATCCGCTGTAGCCCAGATTTTAGGTCCCTCATTGGCAGAGGACTATCTCATAAAAAGGTTTTTTAAAGGTGTTTTTCATTTGAAACCCAATTTACCCAAATATCAAAACACTTGGGATCCTTTACATGTTTTGAATTATTTAGGAACGTTAAATAATGAAAATATTTCCTTACAGCAGATTTCTTATAAGTTATCGATGTTGTTAGCTCTTGTTTCTGCTCAGAGAGTCCAGACTCTCTCACTTGTTGATCTTAACAATATAAAGTCTTCACCCCAAGGAGTGCAGATCTATATTCATAACCGTATAAAAACTTCTAGCCCAGGGAGAGTACAACCTATAATTTCTTTACCCTTTTATAAAGATGATGAAAAAATATGTGTGGCTAAAACTCTTCTTTCTTACATTGATAAAACAAAACCTTTAAGAAATTCAAGCTGTAATAAACTGTTCATCACTTTTAAAAAACCACATCACAATGCTTCATCTCAAACAATTTCTCGCTGGATTAGAACTATCATGGCTAAATCGGGCATTGATACCTCTATATATGCATCCCATTCAACAAGGCATGCATCAACGTCCTTTGCGGATAGAAAAGGTGTATCAGTAGACATAATTAGATCTGCAGCGGGCTGGACTGAGCGTTCAAAAGTCTTTGCAAAATTTTATAATCGACCTGTTTGTGATACCTATGCTTATGCGCGGGCCATATTACATAACCAATTAAATACCTAGGTACTTACCATTATTTGTTAACGTTTAATGATGCGACAATGTTCCTGTCTAATTAGTCTATATAATATTACATTATATATTTGGAGAAGTTTATTAATGTTATAAATTTATGTTTTTGTAATAGAATATTAATCTTTTGTTTAGTTTAACAGTTATAACTATTTTTGTATTTATGAATTTGTTATAATACCTGTGTTACTTGGTTGTTTTCTTATGTTAAGCTTTTGTTTTTTCTAATAAAAATGTTTTCTACTTTTTTAAGGATTTCTTTTCTACTCCACAGTTGCACAATTATCTCTCTTTAAACATCTACCCCCTCAGGGGATCTCGTCTATAGAGATACGGGCCTGACAACCCCGAGGTACCCCAGTCATGTGTGTGACTGTCCTGTCCTCGTCTTATATGTAAGTGCAATCCTCAAGTGTTAGTGACCGAGCTCATGGGATGCATGGCTCAGCACATGTGAGTCGCAATCGGTACCTTCCAGACACCAGGCGAAATCTGGTCGTAACTAGCCTTACCACAGTATCCAGGCTCTGCTGTGGCTGACTGTTTATTTCCTAGGCTACTCGTGGGAATCGCATGGATTCAAATAAATTTCCTCCATTAGGCGGGTCCAAAAGACCCAGAATAGAGTCTCCTGAAATTTTAAATACTTATGATAAATATTTCTTAATTAAAAGAACTGAAGGATCCTTCAAAGACACTTCACCCTTTCTAATACATAAAGCCCTAGAGCAATATTTTGGCACCCTAACCAGCACAAAAAAACTTAATGATGGTACGTTAATGATTGAAACATCCTCAGAAAGACAATCCCTTTTAGCTCCAAAACTCCAAAAACTTCACAATATAGATGTTAAGACATCTCCACATCCCTCCCTTAATATAATTAAAGGTGTTGTAACATGTTCTGATCTTGGCAATTGCACAGATGAAGAAATATTGGATAATCTAAAGGATCAAGGAGTAGTAAATGTTACGAGGATTCAACAGAAAAAAGACAATCAAATTATTCCCTCTTCCACCTTTATACTTTCTTTTAAAACTCACTCACTCCCTCCCCGCATTAAAGCAGGTTTTTACTCACTTCGAGTTCGTCATCATATTCCTACTCCACTTAGATGCTTCAACTGTCAAAGGTTCGGCCATACAGCAACCAAATGTTCTTTTCCATCACTTTGCGCTTCATGCGGCCACCCCACTCATGAAACTAATAACTGCAACCTCTCACCTACATGCGTTAACTGCAACTCCGACCACTCCCCTCGCTACAAAGGATGTACTAAATATAAATATGAATTTGAAATACAAAGGATTCGCACAATTGAAAAAATATCCTATTTTGAAGCCAAAAAGAAATTTGCATCAGTAAACCCATCATACGTTACATCCTACAGCACAGTTGCTGCCAAACAGGGAAAAAACCCAGCTAAAGAACTCAAAACAATTGCAATTCAATGTGATATTACCCCCTAAACACTCCTCACCATCCACAAGTTCATCATCCTCATCCAAGCCCTCTGACTCCTCCTTCCCACCCACCCGTCCCCATAGCCTCTCCCGTCCTCCCGGACCTCCCTCTCTCACTATCCCCATTAACCCCCTCCAAAACCCATCGAAAAAAAAACATCCTCAAAATCCCATCACTCTTCAAGAGATACAGTTTCCACTTCTGTAATAAAACATACCTCAAAACAAAAATCTGATCCATCCCTAAAACCAAATAAAAACTCCAATAAATCCAATAGAAACACCCCAAACTCTTCCAAAGAATCGCTCTACGATGGCATGATCGTAGATGAATTATTAGACCAAAACCCAAAAAACTTATTGCCTAAACAATCTAAAAAATAGCTATAAAACCAATTCAATCATTTATCTAATTAAGATCCTTTCTTTAAACTGACACCAAAATAATAGATCTTCTACTAACCTATCAATCATCTTCAACCCCTTAATACTACAATGGAACATGTTAGGACTCTTTAATAACTTAGAGGATCTTAAATTACTTATATCAACACATCACCCCTCTATCATATTCCTACAAGAAACAAACCTCCTTCCAAATAAAAACTGCAATATTAAACACTTCACCATCTTAAGAAAAGACCGTATACAAGCTGAAAGGGCTTCTGGAGGAGTTGCCCTACTTATTCACGAATCACTGCAACATACACACATACCCCTTACAACCAACATTGAGGCAGTTGCCGCACATTTACCATCTCTAAACACAACCTATTGTTCTATATATATCCCCCCTCCTTCCAATTAAATGATATTGACCTACAAGATCTAATTCACCAACTTCCCACACCCTTTATACTTGCTGGTGACTTCAACTCTCACCATCCCTCATGGGGCTCCCACACTACGAATAACAAAGGACAACTAATAGAAAGAATGATCACAGACCATAATCTATCTGTACTAAATTCTGGTTCACACACTTTTATCTGTTCCTCCACGGGATCAAAGTCCTCAATTGACCTGACCCTATGTAGTCCATCAATAGCCCCAACCTACCAATGGGAAATATTGGATGACACACATGGAAGTGACCATTTCCCAATACTCCTTAGACCGTTGGTCTGGCCTACCGCCCCTCAAATCAAAATAATCCAAGATTTCACAAACGCTGACTGGGAACTATATAGCAATTCATTCCAAATCCCTTCTTTTCATCCAGACAACATTGACCTCACCATAGAGACATTCATAGATTCCCTTAAAACTGCCTCTGAGTTAAGTATTCCTACCAAACAAATTAACCCACATCGCCCACCTGTCCCTTGGTGGTCAGATGCCTGTAGAACAGCAATTAAAAATAGAAAAACGGCACTAAATAAATTCAAACATAATCCATCTCAAGAAAACTTTATAAAATTTAAACAAGCCAGAGCAAAAGCCAAAAAAACAATTAAAAACGAAAAAACCAAATCCTGGATTAACTTTGTTTCTTCCATCAACTCCTCCACAACCAGTCAAGACATGTGGACTAAAATCAACCGTCTAAAAGGCAAACCATCCAGACTTATAGCTGGCCTTTGTCAAAATGGTTCATGGGTAAAAACCCCAAAGATATGTCAAACTGTTTTGCAGAACACTTTCACAACATATCTAAATCCCCTGACACAGACCCTAATCTTAGCAGAAACAAAGAAATCCTTGAAAGAATTAACCTAAATTTTTCTAGCGATACCAATTACTCATATAACCTACCTCTTACCCTCCCTGAACTTAAATACGCCATATCAAACTGTAGAAATAGCGCACCAGGCCCAGACCAAATACTTACCCCTCTAATCACTAATATACCAGAACAAGGTCTCTTATTTTTGCTACAAATTTACAACACCATCTGGAACTCGCAATGCTTTCCCACCTCTTGGAGACACTCACTCCTAATCCCGATACTAAAACCAGGCAAACCTAATTCATCAGTTGAAAGTTACCGTCCCATATCACTAACCAATCATTTATGCAAAATAATGGAAAGAATGGTCAATTTTAGACTCAAATGGTTCCTCGGCAAAAATAAACTACTCGACCCCAACCAAATAGGATTTCTAAAAGATTTCTCTACTATTGACCACCTAGTAGGCATGTGTATTGACATCCAAGAAAACTTCTACCATAAAAATCACCTACTTGCTTCATTCCTAGATCTTACACACGCCTTCGATACCTGCTGGAAAAAGGGTATACTAAAGACTCTACATGAATGGAACATAAGGGGAAATCTCCCTATATTTATTAAAAACTTTCTAACTGATAGAACATTTCAAGTAAGAATAGGCAACTCTCTCTCCTCCACCTTTTCCCTTCCAAATGGTATTCCTCAAGGATCAGTTCTGAGTCCCACGCTTTTCTTAATAGCAATAAATAACATACAAAAATATATCCCTAAGAATATCTGTTACCGCCTCTACGCAGACGACCTTGTTATATACTACTCCTCTCCCAGCCCTAGAGTATGTGAAAGGAAAATTCAGAACTGCCTGAACTCCCTAGAAAAATGGAGCTCAAATTATGGGTTTCAATTTTCGCCCAACAAATCTACAACAGTGCATTTCTGCAAAAAAGAAATTGCTCCAAAATGAATAACCTTCTCCTTAATAACACTCAAATCCCCTTAAAAAATAGCACTAAATTTCTGGGTATGATCTTTGACCAAACACTAAACTGGAAAGAACACCTTCATAATTTGAAAGCCAAATGTCTTAAAGATATATCCCTTTTAAAGGTCCTTTCAAACACGTCCTGGGGCTCCCATACTACATCACTTATTACAATCTACAAATCTATTATTAGATCCAAAATCGACTACGGCAGTATTGTCTATAACTCGGCCAGAGTATCGTACAAAAAGTCCTCGACCCAATTCAAAACCAAAGCCTGAGACTGTCCCTGGGAGCCTTTAGAACTAGCCCAGTTGATAGCCTAAATTGTCTTTCCTGCGTAGACCCCTACATACTAGAAGACTATACCTGTTACTTAAATACGCGGCAAAACTATGGTGCAAACCTCAGACACATTTTCACCAAAATTTCTTCTATCCAAGAGTATCAATAAACAAATTCAACAACACTAAAAACACCTACGGCCCTAATATAGCCTTCCTAAACTTTTCACATACAAACAACTTTCTTTTCCCTCCCTTTTACTCTCCTCCCACCTACAACTTTCCTCCCTGGACCATTCCCATACCTAAAATACACCTTAATCTCAGTAACTACAACAAACAAATAACAAACCCATCTTTTTTATCAAAAAGCTTCTTTGACCTTATTCAATCAAAACTCAGTGACTACAATATTGTATACACTGATGGATCAAAAACCAAATCAACAACTGGATTAGCCTACTACTCAACATCCTTTTCAAATAGCTATAAACTAAACCCCCAATGTAGCATATTCACTGCAGAATTAACAGCTATCAAAGAATCACTTTCTGAAATCCTTAAAAACCCGCTATCAAAATGGCTGATAGCCTCCGATTCCAGAAGCTCGATAGAAGCCATATCCAAATTCTACCCTGAGCATCCAATAATAACAGAAATCCACAATTTACTTGTCCGATGCAATATAAAAGGTAAAAACATAGCTATTATATGGTGCCCTAGTCACGTCGGAATCCCAGGCAATGAAAAGGCTGACCTCCTAGCAAAATCAGCCAATTTGTCCCACCAATTATATGGAAACACACTCCATTCCAGGGATCTTTTTCCACTCATAAACAACACCTTACAAAACATTAAAAAGCATGAATGGGACCTGCTGGAAAACAACAATAAACTACGTGAGATAATAAATACTTTGCCTTCTGAACTTATATCCACTGGTCTGAACAGAAGAGAGCAAACAGTGATCCATCGATTGATGATTGGCCACTCCTGGCTCACGCATTCCCACCTACTTCGATCTGAAGACCCACCAACATGTGACAAATGTAACCAGACACTCACCATTAAGCACATTTTTATAACCTGCAACGAACTAAGGCCACAACGGAAAAAACATAAGATTAATGATACAAATTTGAAATCTGCACTTGCTCCTTCTACCCAGAACATTAAAAATATTGTTAGTTTTCTTAAAGAAATACAGCTATACGCAAAAATCTAGATACAAACTTTAAAATAAACATAATTGAAGGCGCCAAATAGTCCCAGTTACTGACGCGCCTATTTAAAAATATTTTTCTAAAGCCTATAGGTCATCAGATGCTTGAGCCTTTCGTTACTTTCTTAAAACACTATATTTGAATGACTAAAATAGTAAAGATATGTATTTATAAAATTACCCTAAATTGAACTTAAAAACACTACACCAATATGGTCAATTTTTAAACTTAAATATGGTAGACTTAGTTACTGATTTTTGCAAACAAAGACTACTCAAGTTCAGTCACCGTTCGGATTGAACTGGTATATGTTTTGTAAAATCGCCTCCGGAATCGCGTCGCTTATTGGCAACATGAGATCCCTGGTGGGGATTTTCCGCTAAAGGAAAATCATATTTTAGTTAGGGATCCCTGGACAATTTTTCCAAGTCATTACTAGCAAGCATATTTTTCGTAGGTAGCTTCATTTTAATGACCCGACCAACTTTTTTCCTTACAACAATTTTCGTTGGTGGTAGCATATAGGGGTAGCAGAAATTAAATATGTTGATTTAATAAATATCAAAAAACCAGGATGACGTACCACGCAATTTGTAGGACAATGTGGGTGTAAAATTAAATAAATAAAATTAATTAACAGATAACTAACAGCTGGTTAGTAGTCATTTTTCATAACATTGTTAACCATACATGTCGGTGGAAGGGGACTTGATGAAACCTTACATTTTGTAGGACAAATATTTTTTCGGTTTATTTAGATTATTATATTTTAAATTTACACAAATAAATCCCTGTTTGCAATATTTTTTAAATCTGTTAAATCAACACATTTAATTCCTGCTACACCTGTAAGCTACCACCAACGAAAATTGTTTGTCGTCTCATCAAAATAAAGCTACTTACAAAAATTATCTCGTTAGGAATGACTGGTCCAGGGATCCCTAACTATGCAACAGCCATGTCGCCCCATTCGCAACACTAGTTTTGGACATAATTATTTGTAAATTTGTTTTTTATGTCATTTAGCCCCAAACAATTGAACTTGTTTTATTGCTAATAAATTATCAAGTATCTTATCCAGAAATGTAAAATTTACTAAAGAAGTGGGAACCTAACTTTTAAAAAATTGTTCAAAATTCTACTATTATTGCCTATACCAATGATATATCTTTTTAAAACCAAATTTGTTGTGTTTTGGACACAATGCCTATACCTACGTTATAATATTAAGTAATTTACATTACGTGAACTGAGTTTTACAAGCATCTGAAAGTTAAAATATTTATTGGAAAGGCAGTACAAAAATAAATAATTTTTAACCAGACTAGTTTACTTGTTCGCGACCAACTAGAAAAATACACAAATTTAAAAATTATTATGTCCAAAACTATCTTAATTTGTTGATTTAAAGTAAATCTTGTTAGACATCGTTTAAAAGCTTATAAAAAGCCCATTTCAAAAATGTCACAAACAACCATGAATTACATTTAAAAAAATACAAGTTTATGTCGTAGCTCAAAAACGGACTACTATATTAAATACCACACTTTTCTTTTAAGAAGATAATTATACAAGTTTTCTATTTACTTTTTTTTTGTATTTCTAGTATTGATTGAGCTATAGAGAAAAAAACATATTTGGAAAAAACGGTTTTTTTTTAAATATTTAGTAAGCCATGATTTTTTGGACAAAACAAAAAGTTATTTAAAGTAAGCCCTTAAAAGTACAATTCATTCCACATTTAATCATCTCTGTAGCAGCAGCGGTTTTCGAGATCCCTGTACTAAACATCGGAAAAACTTACTCTGTTTTTTTTTTACCAGGGTCAGAGTCATTTTGCGCTTGGACAAATAAAAGTGAACTGACCCATTTACAGATTATCACGTGCTCGAAGATACTTTTAGATTTTGGGTCAGATGAGATTAAAAGACCAGGGCTGCAATGGTGGTGGTAAGAGATTTTGTTAACTATAAAGACGTGGGTTTCCTTTTAGGAATTAAAAAAAAGGTAAAAATTTACACAAACAAATAAAAGGCGCCAAAGGAAAAAAATTTTATCGCCCCAAAATAGAAGTCTTGGAAGAAAAAGCTAATTTTGCTTTGTAAAGGTTGATATCAGAAAAAAAAGCAAGTTGGTAGCCGTCCTTTTACTTATACTACTATTGTTTAAAGAAAAATCAGTATCACATCCAAAAATAAAGCACATAAGAGAAATGATTAAATTCTTAATGCTTGATGATGATTAAGTTTAATAAAGACTATATAGGCACGGACATTACCCATGATGTAAATTAATTTAATGGTAAAGGGTTTAATTTTTAAATAAAACCACTAGTTTTTTTATTAACTACAAATAATTTGTTTATTTGAACACCTTCCGGGTTACATAATTAAACATTTTATTTAGTTTAATCTAAATCCTATCTAATAATGTAATCCACAGTATTAAAATAAGCTTTTTATCGTAGTTTACAACACTGTTCCGCTCTCAATCACGCTTCTGTAGTATTCGGCAGAATCTCGTAATGTTCTTGCTTCGTCATTATCAAAATCAACAGCAGCCAATCCAAATTTAAGACTAAAACAAAATAATTGTTAAGTACCATATACTCGGTGATACAGAATGTTGTTACTTTATAAGCATAAAATACCTTTTTTTTTGTATTATAAAAACTCCTAAATTACTTCTGGTTTAACGAAAAGTACCATAAACTCCGTTATCCTAAATACATGTGCCTACTTTTTTCTGTATTCTAATTCTTTATAAAAATCTCTTTTAATGATACATTACAATACGTTGCTTATTTTTAAGATGACGTCTAAAGATTAGTTAAAAAAAACTTAGTAGAGCCATTATTGAGGCTTTAGCAAATTATTTTTGCTTGGTAAGCTGTGCAATAGTGTGCATACCACTATACCATTAAATTTTTACTGTAATTGACCAAAGAAAATTCGAACCACCCTTTTATTTTATTAAAAGCTTTTATTTAAGTTGTAATGTATTTAATGTATGTTTAATTTTTGTTTGTTTTCCTAAAAAGATTAACTTTTTTGACTATATAAATGAATAAATGAGAGGGATTACTGAGATAAAATTATAAAATAAAGTGACTCAGTATGGCGGATTGTGAAAGACAGCGGAGTAGTTATTTTTAATGCACTCCTAAAATAGGGGTCTCAAATAAAAGGGCTTCCTAAAAGTAAGTCAGAAAATAAATCGACGCCACCTTAAATACAATGTGACGGACTCAGTTTTTCTACAATATAGGTTTTAAATAAAATGACTTGCTGAGAATATAAATGTAAGTTAACTTCGTTGCTCTAATCCGTCTGAATTTTTGGTAAACTAGAGTTTTAGGGAGATCTCAATGCAGATACTTAATTTTCTTATAGCTAGGCTGTTTAAAATTCACCGGCACACGCCTTTTTAACAGTAACAGTAATAAAAGAGGTAAACAGACTAAGAAACCTATTTAGGGATAACTAAACATGAAATTCGTTAATAAAAGACCTTGTTGTGAAGAAGAGCAAACGAGGAGCTGTTAAAATAAAATATTTGTCCCACTGTTAAACACAAACGTTCCTCTGTTATGGTATCTGTTTTATTGACAAAATAATAAATAAAAATGTCTGTTTAAACATCTTAAGAACAAATGACAGAAATAACGCGGGGCATTTGCACATTTGAACTTCGTTCAAATTTTACTAAGATAGCGACCTGAAAGAAACTGCGGGTATTACTTGGAAATGGCTATTGTATTTTTGCTCTAAAGTGATTAAAAACAGTCCTTAGTTGCCTAACCTCCACCCCATTGAAAATGGTTAACATTGAAATCCAAATAAGAACACATAAAATATTAAACAAAGGAATATTCAAAAATATTCTGCAAGAGCAGTGGAACAAAATGGACCCTGATAATTTGGGAAAAATAGTAGCAGTTATGCTTAGAGGTCTATTTAGAGTGGGAGAGGGTTATTAATAATAATAAATAGGTAATTTATTTATTTTTATTGTCATGTCCGAATATTTTTGTTTCTAAATAACTTCTGTTTTGTTTTTTATATATTTATATATTTACCACCCTGCTTTTTATTATTTTATTTAAATGTTCAGTTGTTAACCTAATTCATGTATTTAATTATTTATTTTTTAAATTATTGTTATTTAATAATCAGTATCGTGTGTGCTTTGGATATAAAAGTCGCTTTATATAAAAAAACATTTAGATTAAAATTTGTGAAAACATGCAGACATCCTAAATTAGATTTTGGTACAAAAATCTTAGGTCATAAAAATTTTTAGAGGCTTAAAATACAAATAAAAGTTTTTAACTAATATAAAATGTAAGAATGGTTACTAATATTATAGGTATACTGGGGGCGGATCCAGGGGGCAGGAAGCGCGCCACCCATTGTGCCCTACAGAACACATGCTAATGGTCAGTTTGATTCTGGAACTTTTGAAAATGTGGAATTGTACTGCTGTTTTGCAAACTTTGTTACTTAGAAACTCTAATAATAAATAGTATTTCTCATATTAATATTACTTTGTTAGATAATATTGTATTGTTTTTGTAGCTTTTTTTTAATTTTTATTTTTTATTTGTTAATTTTTGTTGTTGAACATTTGCTAACTTTTTTGTTAATTCTAAGATAAGTTTAATTTCAGCTTTTTGTTTGTATGTTTTTTATAACCATATAGGTATGTGTATCAGGAAATATTTTTATTTACGCCTCGCTCCCCCCGAGATTTTTCTGGATCCGCCAGTTATACCTTAATAGAAACCAAAAATTGTTAATGTGTTAGGTATTTGTTAATAGATTTTGCTTTACAAAACTAATTAAAAATAGTAACAGAAATAAAACAAAGTCATACCGCCAAATTGCTTTCTGAATATTCAATACTTCGTATTAAAAGGGCATTTATTAAATATTTTTAGGATGTGGTATTATTAAATGCATTTTTATAATTAACTTGTTTGTACTTACAATTCACCATTGTTAAAGTAAAAAGTGTCCATCATTTGCCAGACTGAATAAACCCGTATATCAATATTATCTTCATAGATAGCCAGAAGAACTTGTTCCAAATATGTCTAAAAATTATTAATAAGTAATTATTAGGTAATTATATGTACATCATTAATAAATATAAACAATCCTTTAAGACCAGCACTCTAAAAAATGATCCCAAGAACCAATATTATTCTTATTCTATTGCTTTTGTAACATAAATTAATTATAATGTAAATACAAAAAAATGTCGGAAAAATAAAATATATTACACCGAATAAAACGAAAAATAATTATAAAAAAAATATCCGGGGTCTGTCCAGTTGGACCGTATAAGGATTCATACGCGTGGCACCACGAGTTTCTGATGAAAAAGTACCAAAAATTTTAACTTTCTGTTGAATAAATAATTACCTTTTGGGTTTCTACTGACATACAGTTTAACTTAGCCTTATAATATTTGCAAATAAAAAGTAAAATAAATTATTTATGAAGAAAAAATATTTTTGTTAGTTTACACTTAATTTTTTCAGCGATCATAAGCAATAATAAAGAAATGTATCAGATTTTTCTAGTTATTTTTTATTTCGTTTTAAGTAGTTTAAAAATATGCTTTTTATTTTTTTCCATTGTTTATAATAAAATTTTACCTTTTTTTTAACAATCCTGCATATTATAGAGTAATTTTTATCATAATCTTTGACATTAAGTAATTTTTTTATAACGAATAACTTTTTTTAATTATTAAAATTTAAGAAAATTCCAAAGTCCATTCGTGGACTTACTGTATGGAATTAGCTGTAGCCAAGAGATGCGTTTATATGGAACTAGCCGACCTGTGCTCACTTCGTTAAGCGTTGATTATATTATTCTCTGAACTTTTGTTGAGTCATAATAAAATATAGCCTATAGCATCCCTGAATAGTGTAGCTTTCTAACTGTGAAATTATTTTTATAATCGGTTTAGTATTTTCGAAAATTAGCCCCTACAACCAGACAAAGAAAGTTACAAACTCTACCTCTTTATACTATAGGAATATTTTTTTATAGACTTGATTGCAACTTGGTAATACTGGGAAATGGTAAAGAAACAATTTTACGTTTTGGAAACAACGGCAATTACCTTACTGTATTATTAGTTGTGGGTTTTGTCTCAAAATGCTTTTTTTTTTTTTAAAGACAATATTTAACAAGGCCCATGCGCAAAAGATTTCAATATTATATATATTTTCTTTTAGGTACTTTCATTGTTTTTTAAAGTCAGAGGAAGCTTAGAATACAACATAATACTAAAGATTCCATACACAGCTGTCCCCAAATTGCAGCATAAATAATAAAGTTTTAGAGTTCCTAGACAGAAGATGCAATACAATGGAGGCGATTGGCACAAGCACTTTTGAGCAATGCAATACACCAACGAACAAAAAGATTTTTAAGAAGGGAGTACAGGCTATTCCATTTAAGAGAAAAACGGCATAGTTTTTACTTTACGCATATTTTTGAGAACTTTATTACAGCCAATCAATTATTTTTGATATATGCAAAATTAAATATGAATAATCTTCTTTGATATTTAACTTCTCGATATATTGATATATTGATATTGAATACTCGCGATATTTGTGGTAAATGAGACACATTTAAAAAACTATATTTTTACTTAAATTTTTAAAAATGTCAAAAATGTTGGACAGTAAAGAAAAAAGTATCAAGGTAATTTTTACTATTGTGCAGTAATAATTTACCCCAACCTCTTAAGAAAAAAAAATAAAAAAATATGTAATATAAGATTATAAGATACTTTATCGATATTTTTTCTCTCTTAAATATTGATATATTGCTCTTTGATATATCGGATAATCGATATTAGCTAAAACAATATTTATCAATATCGATATATCGATATTTTTTTTTAATTTGACATCCCTAGTTATGCGTACAGTTGTGAACATGGACACCTTAAATTGGCTTTGAAACCGATTTTTTAAAAATTCTTGTCAGGCGTAGAAGTATAATCGTAATGAGTATTATTATATTTAGTTTTGTTAATACTTAGAAATATACGTAATCTATGGTTTAATATAGATTGAATATAAAATAGGTCTTTATTAAGTATTTAAAAAGAAAGTATTTTTATTATTACCCTTAAGAATTGAATACGATCAGGATCTTCTGTAGATGCGTTTCGGCTTCCTAATCCATGTTCAGATATTACTACTGGTAGTTGATTTGAGTACTCATAAGCCCATCTTAAAGTATCTCTAAAGCCTTCTGGATAGCTCTAAAATGTTTTAAGATCTTTAATGTATATATTATTTACATTAAATAAACATAAAATTCAAAAAAATTACAGTGTTATTTACAAAAAAAAAAATGAAACAATTATAACGTTATAAAACAGGGTTATTTTTAAGTTGGTATTTTTCTTTTAACACTGTTTAAGAAAAAAATGCTTTTTTCTTAAAACAAGATTTATATTGAATTTGTTTAAAGAACAAACTAGTACGCCACTGCATTTTGTTTAATATTATTTTTAAAATACTGATTTACTTAGGGGTTAATTTGGATTTCTGATATTTTTGAGTGCGTTTGTTTAAAAAATAAAAGCCATTATGATGCATATAAAAATCGGTAAAATCTGCAGGGGGATCAAAATATAAATTCCGTTATATTTTTCAAATTTGGTTTAATTTGATATAAATTATTTAAAATTAAGTTTGTTGTTACTGCTTTAAAAAAGTATTAAATAAAAATAAGAATATTAAAATAATACAGGGTAAATTTAATTTTTTTTAAAACTTTTTAAAAATCTGAATAGGAAGCCATGACTCGGTATTTAGAAATTAATAACAATTATAATAAATTTTCTTTATTTCTAAAAATAATGGTATTTTACTCTAAAGCAGTTTTTAGTTTTTTTTAAACCTACTCTGTAATTTTCCCAACTTTTAATAAAACCAACTACTACTACTGCTAATACAGAGACCATGCATCCACTTTTATAACATTTTTGAACAAATTGCATATAAAAAAGTTTTCACTTTGTTGCACACTAAATAAATCACAATGTATAACTTATTTAATTCTTACCACATATACAGATGTATGATCCCACGCTGGATCAGTGGAATTACCAATACGAATGTCATACTGAGGATTAGCTGGATGAGTTTCATTACTTAAGTCCCAAGCGTAAAATGAAAATAAAGGATTTATTCCTAGAAAATCAGCTGTTCCGTAAATTTCGTCTATTTCATCATCCGTAAATGCTGGCAGACGAGACTCGCTTAGACCTTCAGCAGCACTTAAATCTGCTACTTGATTAATCATCACTTCAGGGTAGTTTCCACGGAATATGGGATGTGCGAACCATCCAAACTAAAAAAAAAAAAAAAAAACAAATTGAAACCTATTGCGTGCCTCTAAAATAAACTATTAAGCTATACCTACTAAATGTGTGGTTCGACTAATATGTAAATAAACTATTATTAAAAAATACTTTTGTGTGTATACAGGGCTATTCACGGTGAGTGTCCTACTAAAAGATCTTGGAAACCACTAAGGATACATTTTTTAAAATTTGAAGCTAAATTTAAATAATATTGACCTTTATATGGCAAATACCTCACGATACTGAGACTTTTGGTTATACCGGAAGTGCATATCAACTTGCTTATGTTGAAATTCAAATAAAAATTTATTTCAACATTGAATTACTTTGAAAAGAATGACTATTAAAAAATGTTAAGATACCTTTTTTGTAGCGTTAAAATTTTCCTTAATAATAAAATTATTAGTTTTACAAAGATATTGATATTTATGGTAGTTTAAGAAACCCACGATCAAAGTGACAAAATAAAAAAAAATGTTTAAGGCCCGATTACAAGAAAACGGCTCGTTCTACGGAAACTTACTTAGAAAGCATTTTCGTAGAGAATTAAATTTCCTTTAAGAATATGAATTTGTCGAAGGTTAGGATTGTCTGATTCCGAGATTTTGTATAAAAAATGCAACAATTGTTTAAAAATCAAAATATTAATGATGCACCTGTTAATGTTAATATTAAGGGTTGAAAATTTAAGGATATTTTTTTCTTTGTCAAACAATATTTTTACAGTACTGTTAAAAAAAGTGTTTGTTTTTTTGCCCAGTTTAATATACATATATAGATAAATATTACCTAAACATAAAGCTAAAATTAAAAAAAAATGTATCCTTAGTAGTTTCAGAGATTTTCTAATAGGACACTTACAGTGAATAACCCTATACATAAACACCTTGTGTCATATTTTTACTATTACTTAGCAAAGACTCGAAATAATTTGTTTTCTTAGATGTTTTTATTACATGGATTTATGTTTATGAAAATTGATCGTTTGCGACATACAGGGTGATGAATTTTTAATTTTATTTAAATTATTTAAAAATATATATTCTTTTAAAATTGGACATTTTTTACACAATTTGTCTTTTAGGAGTTTTGCAGGATAAGAAATCAAAATATGATTATGTAAAATGTAGGGAAAGCCACCTGCAACCCTTTACTTATATTAGAAATGTCATTACCCCTTTGCCTCTGTATGTTATAGCTCTAGTATAGAATTTCTATTACCTCATAATTTTTGCATAAAAGGTGGTAAGTATTGCTATGAGCAACCGTTTTTGAAATATTTTAGAAAAAGATTTTATTGTATACAAAAATGTTTCATGGTATTTCTTCATGCCACACGACTCCCGAAAGGTCTGTCGAGACTGGTCTTAATAAATTTAATAAAGTTAGTGTTAAATAAGCCCTTTAATGCTATAAATAACACCGCTTAATTTTAACAAAATTGGGTAAAGGATATTTAAGACATTTAACAAAAGTTATGTTTTTTAATTAACAACCTGTGTTTGGAAAACAAAAAACTTGAGAATCCATGTTTATATGATAGTCTAAGATCCGAATAGGATGCGACCTTCACCTATCTGTTTATATGATAAAAACTGTTTTATATTAAAGATAGTATTTAAACAAAGGTTTTGCCATGGGGTTGCCTAAAAAATTGGGTCAAGGCTATAACCAATTAAAAAAAGTAAGTTTTTGGATTACCCTGTATAATGTCAATTTAAATTTTTTTATTGTACATGACAGTACAAATAGTACATTTTATTTCTTTGATTTTAAAATTAAAGCTGTGGCAAATTTTTAAATTTTAAATTTAAAAAAAATGGTACATTCTGTATTATTTAAAAATATATATTTTAATAACTAGCATACGTACGTATTTAAAAATATAGGGATTGGTTCTCGAATAAATCGAGCTTGACACAAAAAAACAGTGTCAAGCTAATGGGCTTGATTAAAGATAGCTAACCTTATTGGAACGCGCATATCGCGGCCCTAAAAAGCAGGTTGTCCCCTGTAATCTTTTTTTTTACTATATTTGTCAATAAATTTTTTACTTCCTTATGTTATATAAATTATACATATTAGATATCTCTTATAAGATTTATATATACTGTATGACTTGCTAGAATTGTATTTCTACAAAACGTAGTCAATAAAAATCTGAATGTGAAAAAAAATCTGAATCTGAATTATACAAGGTGTCAAAAATTTTAAGGTTAATATTTTAAATTAAATATGGCCTTGACCCAATTTTTTAGGCAACCCCATGGAAATACCTTTGTTTAAATACTATCTTGAATATAAAACAGTTTTTATCCGGTAAACAGATGAATGAAAGTCACCTCCCATTCAGATCTTGTACTTTAAACTTTGTCCCAAAATTACGTAAAGGAACGTCTGCTAAATATTGACCTAACTTTGGGAACACCCTGTAAATTTTAAAACATTTTAAATAATTACGTTTCTTAATACAAGTCTTAATGCAAAATAACTAATATTCAGATCGTTCCAGGAGTAATTAACTTTAATGAGTTAACTAATAAAATTTAAAAAAGGGATATAAACGCACCACAAATTCTCTGGCTCTTAAAGCAGCTTCACTATCTTCTTCGGAATCGGTAAGGGGTACATAATTATAACAAGAAAATTGCATTCCAACGGATCCTAAAAAATAAAAATCCAGTTACTCAAACAAATACAAGGTGACTCTTTTTCGATGTTTAGTACTGCGATCTCGAAAACCACTGCAGCTACAGACATGGTTAAATGAGGAAATAAATTTAGTTTTTAGAGCTTAGTTTAAATCACCTTTGGTTTTATCTGAAAATGGCATGGCTTACTAGATATTTTGTAAAAAAAATATTTTTTTCATAATTTTTTTCTCTGTAGCTTAGTTAATATTTGAAATAGCAAAAAGTGTAAATAGAAAACTTATAGATATTTATCTTCTTAAGAAAGGTAATTCAATATTTAATGTAATACTTCGTTTTTGAGCTACCTAAAATATATACATAAACTTCACATTTTTAAAAGGCATTTTTATAATATTTTTAACGATGTATACCAAGATACACTTTAAATAAAAAGAACGTAGTTTTGGACCTAAATAATTTAAAATTTATTATTAATGTCATTTAGCCCTAAACAATTAAACTACTTTTATTGACAATGCATTTTCTTCTCATCTCATCTAGTACTGTAAATGTTTTTAATACATGAATTTAAAAAAAACACACATTTTTATTACATTTTAATAATAACTGGAGACAATAACTTTTAGAAATAAAAATTTTTCTAGGTTTTTACTTTTTAAAGTTTTTAAAACGTTTAACGAGACAATTATAGTATTTTAAATGTATTAAAATTTAAAAGCCAAACTAAATTGATTAATATAAATAACAAAAACTAAAAATGATCAAGTAGGAATTAATTTAACTACTAAATTTATTACTATATTTAAAATAGTACTTTAAATTAAACTAATTAAAAAAGGAGAAACATAACTACCTAAAAATTATCTAAATTTCACTATTATTGCCTATATCAATACTATATCTTTTTAAACCAAATTTGTTGCCTTTCGGACACAACGCCTATACGTTATAATCTTAAAGAATTATCTTTACGTGAACTGAGTCTCAAAAGCAAATAAGAATTAATTATTTATTGAAAAGGTTGTTAAAAAAGGAAATTTTATTTCCAAAACAACGTTATTTTTTTATTTAAAGTATATCCTCATACACATCGTTGAAAAACCTATAAAAAGACCTTTTTAAAAATTTCATAGCCAACTATGGTTTCTATGTAAAAAAATGCAAGTTTATGCCGTAGCTTAAAAACGGACTACTACCTTAAATATCGGATTAAACCTTTTTATTTACACTTTTTTTTCTATTTTGAATATTAACTGACCTATAGAGGAAAAACAATTTTTGGAAAAAACGTTTTTTTTCAAAATATTTATTAAGCTATGATTTTTGTGGACGAAACAAAAAGTGATTTAAACTAATCTCTAAAAACTACAATTCTTTCCCCATTTAACCGCCTCTGTAAGTGCAGCGGTTTTCAAGATTCCTGCAGTAACACCGAAAAAACTCACCCTTGGTTGCAATTGTAAAAAGCATAATCAAAACTAAATTAATAAACATCTCAATTAGAAAAAGGTTTGCTGTTTGGAGATACAAATTTGGGTAATTTATTTAGATTAATAAAATTATTACTGAATACTCAATGACTCAAACAGTATATTTAAACCGAAAATATCATGTAATATGTTAAAAATAAGACGAAGTTTAACCATTTTTTACGCAGCCTATATAAAGATGAAATAACAAGTCTATCAATTTAACGTAACGACCATACACCTCCAGAAATATATTTAATTTGACCCATATTTTCTGAACGCACCGATAGGTATTTACCTACAAGAAAACAGATATGTATTTTTTTAATTAAAATTTGCAGGTTTCAATAACAAAAATTTTATTTTTTAAAAATAAAAAGGCAGTGTGGTCAAACTAAAAAAATAATTTTGAAAATTTAAAATTATACAAAACTTTCCCTTCAAATAACTTCGATTTAATATTGTTTTTATTACAAATTATTTGACTTGACAAGTTTCAAAATAAATGTTAATAATGTTTCCTATTTGTATCATTCTGTATACTTAATACATAGATGGTTTTAAGATATTAATGCCATTTATTCGAGTCTCGTTAGTATGTATGTATATGCAGATGCAGCTAATTCTTAAATTTTGCAATATTTACAACTTTAGTTTATAAAACCTAAATAAGTAACGGCATAAAGTGTAGAGTAAAGGTTATTTATGCTCTTGACTAGTAGCTGACATATATTTGATCCATATGAATTCAGTTAAGATTTGTTTTTTTTTATTTGTAATAAACAAGCAAAAATAATAAACTTACCATTTTGAGTAGGCCTGTAGACAGAATCATAAAGTCGATATGCTCTTGCATGTGCTAAGAGAACGTTATGACCACATTGGTATGATATAGTTCCTACATCTAGATCTTCTACTCTGGCTAATAGATCTACATAAATAATTTTACAATATGCGTGGGCTTCGTTAAATGTAGTCCAGTACTGTACTCTGTCACCAAATGTTGAAAAGACTAAGTCGGCATAATTGACAAAATGTTGAACATTTGACTCATTCATAAAACCACCAAGGTCTTCAATTGCCATTGGGGTGTCAAAGTTAAAAAGAGTAACAAAAGGAATAATACCATTTTCTAATAACGCATCAATCAAATTGTTGTAATAGTCAATTCCAGCTTGGTTAACATTATCAATAGTTCCTGCAACAGAAGGGCCCCTGTGAGAATATTTTACAACAATTAACAAACTAAAAATATCATAAATTTCTTTTTTGATGAGACGTATGGCTAAAAGGAAAGTAAAATTCTGATGTTTGAGCTCTCATAGTAGCCCAACTAGTTTAACCATAAATGCCACTAACTTTAAAACTTTAAATTAAATTACAACATCTACAGTTTTTGGTAAGAGGTACAGTGTAGGATATCTTTGAGAGTTACCTCGGTTCTTTGGATCTGACACAACTAGCAGCCGTAAAAGCAAGAATTACGGTTCAGCAAAGCACCCTCTTTGAACCAATCCTTTTTATTTCATACATACACCCTCCGACTAGAATAAGTATTAAAAATAGTACTATTACTTCTTACGCCAACGATTCTGTTAGTATTTTCTAGTAGAACTTGATTCTACTTGTGTGGTATTAAATTGTTGTTAAAAAATGCTCTTTTGAACTATTATAGTGAGCCACCTTTGATCCATTTGAAAAAACTTATTTAGGACCATTAATATAATTTTTCAAACTTTAGACGATTCTGTAGAGGCTATAAAAAACAAAAGATAGTGGCATATCTTAAATAATTATATTATATATATATATATATATATATATATATATATATATATATATATATATATATATATATATATATATATATAAAATATTCAAAACCATACTATGACTGCATCCCCAATAGTCTCCTGGTTTTAAATATTTTTTCTTAACTAGTCAGTCACGACTAGTTAAGAAAAAAGTTAGACTACTCCCACCTTTGTATATCTATATTTATGTTGCCAAAGGTAACAAAATTTATGGTTAATATAAATATAACATATATGTTAAAATAATGTTTAAAAAAAGAAAAAAACAAGTTACCACTTGCAGCTTCTAAACCATTATTAAGGTGTATTAGGTTTTTATTTTAAATCTTTCGCTCGACGAGGCGTAAAGCTGGAGCGCTGAAGTACTGATACTTTAGTGAAGTATACGGTATTCTATTACCACAGAACTTAAAGATTTACAAGTTATAGTGCAAGAAAGCCCTACTTATAGAGGAAAATACAAAGGGAACCTTTAACGCATATTCCCCACATTTTAATAAGCTTTTTTTTACAAAAGCAAACATTATGGTATTTTTAGGGTATAATATTTTAAAACTTGAATTTTACAATTAATAAAAATGCTGTAAAAGACGTATTTATCGATGATCTAGTTCACAAATGTTGTCAAGTGCATTTTTCAGAAATAGTGAGTTGGGTACAATATTGCCCCCCTTTATTTTTGAAAGAATAAATTTAAAAAATAAAAACTTTGGTACATAAAATTAATGCATAAATACCAAAATACTATATTTTAGAGTAAAATTGACAGATAAAAATTTGGAAAAAATAAATGAAAAGGGGAGTCTTATAGTACATCATTTTAAAGCTCCCGACTAGTACTTTATAACCCTAGAATGTAAAGTCAATACCTTTACCTAATTCAAAATGGCGACTTTTTAAAATTACATAAATACCTGATTTGGATGGCCATATTTTCGAAACTAATAAAGTTAGATGTACTTAATGTGGAATTTTCTTAAAGGTATTTTATTGTTTTTTTATGGTGATACTGGTGATAATACATATGGTAGAAAAAAACATAATTAATAAAGCACCTTGTATATTATATGAACATTAAAATAATCTTTTAAAGAGCTTTAGGAAAGTACAACATTAGGTATATCTGACTTTATTAGTTTTGGAAATATGGCCATCCAAATCAGGTATTTAGGTAATTTTTAAAGTGCCATCATTTTGTATTAGGTAAAGATATTGACTTTATATTCTAGGGTTATAAAGTACTAGTCAGAAAGCTTTAAAAGGATGTGTCACAAGACCCCCTTTTATTTAAATTATTTTTCCAAGATAGCGCTCGGCCGCCACCTTGAAATTTTTATCTGTCAATTTTACTTTAAAATATAGTATTTATTCATTTATTTCATATCTTAAAGTTTTAATTTTTTAAATTGATCCGTTAAAAAAATAAAAGAAGGGGGAACAGGGCAATAATAAAGAAATGCACTGTATAATTATACAAGAACATTTCTATGCACACAAGTAGGAAGAAAAATATTTAAATTTGAAGATACAAGCTACATTTTTCAATCGCGTATACATTTACACTAGAGTTATGGCACATTTTTAAGCTTTAAATTTCATATAATACAACTATTAATTTTTCAATGACAACATTTGTGCACTAAACCATCGTTCTATTACACTGTGCTTCCTAATCATTGTTTAGGAGAACTCTTTAAAGGGATAAACGTTCCCGATTTTTGAAAACTCTGTATAAAACATTATTGTTTTATATTTTATATATATTTTTTTATCCTAATAATTTTTTAATTATCCAAATTTAAAACATTTTTTTTCTTAAAACATTAGTTTTTATATGACGACACTGCTTCTAATTTGTTTAAAAATTTTAAAAAAGTAAAGACAATCAAGGCGGCAATGCCTTCCAAATTTGACGGAAACTCTTTCGCCATAAATTTTGTGCCGGTGTCAGTTATGCATGTGATAGTAATAAACATAAATGACCTAAAATAAGTTAAAAATCTAAAAGTACAGCTTCAAATTTTAATAAATAATACATTGTGTTGTGGTTTAATAGAACTTAGAAGCAAAAACATAAGAGAATGCATAAAAAGCGAGCATTCATCTGAAAGTAGGAAGGGATTGGAAATTATCTAAATAATTTAAACGGCCGACAAAAAATTCTACTTGATAAGTATAAGATTATAACTAAATATTTAAAATATTAAAAAATCGAATTATTTTTATTTGGTTTTTGCTTTATTTGATGAATTAATAATTATTATTTAAATGATAAAATTAAAACGTCAGATAAAAATTAAAACATTTCCGATGACATTACGAATCGAGTTAGCTTTAGCTAGGACTTCAACCATTAACTACGAGTTAGTTGGCCCTGACGGCTCAAAATAGTTCATATTTTGTTGGGCGCTGCAGTCACACTCATAGCGAATAAGACCTCTGTGAAAAATTGTGATATAATGAAAAATATTTTTAAAATAAAATATGTGGTTTACCGTCGGGAAGTAATCTTGACCAAGAAATTGAAAACTTGTAAACTTGTAGTCCCATGCTTTTAACCAGTTCAACATCTTCCTGCCATTTATGGTAGGAATCACATGCAACATTTCCATTTTTTCTATCTGTAATCAGTTGAGGATAAGTCTGAGTTATATGATCCCATAAATTTGGGCCTTTTCCATCCTCATTCCATGCACCTTCCACTTGATAAGCAGACGTTCCAGCACCAAACAGAAAACCTTCCGGAAATGTTAAGTTACTTTGACTTAAAACCCTAAAAAAGTAATTAGTAAAAACAATAAGAAACAATGTTTGATTTTAACCAAAGATTGGCGAATTATTAAGTTTAATAAAGGCTGTCTTAAAATTATTAATTATCGATCTACAACTGCCTCATATTTACATCCATAAGGTAGTATTTTTACTAATTTCTAGGTTTTACTAGCAATGGAATAATTTAAGAAATATGTAAACTAAATTAAATATTTATGCTTTTAAAATTTTTAAAACAAAAAATTCATTTTTGAGGGCTGTAAAAATCATTTATTTGTACAGGGTATTCCATGGAGGAACAACATATTTTTTGGCTTTCCCTGTATTTTTTAAAAAATTTAAATTAGCCAATCAATGTATTTTAGCCTTTTAATAGTAGGTACCTTTTAAATAAACATAAAACAATATTTTATAAAGTCAATTTCTTTAATGTCCCTCCCTTTCATTTTGTGAATGGATAAGTTTAAAAACGTAAAACTTTGGGGTACGAGACTAATGCACACATATTATATTTATGAGTAAAATTGATGGATGAAAATTTCAAAATAGCGTCTAACCGCCATCTTGGAAAAAAGATTAAATGAAAGGGAGGTCTTGTGACATATCATTTTAAAGCTCCTAAACAGTAATTTATAACCCTAAAATATAAAGTCAATGCCTTCACCTAATACAAAATGACGGTTCTTGTAATATTATCTAAATACCTAATTAAGATGGCCATATTTCCAAAACTAATAAAGTAAAGTACTTGATATGTTATTTTCTTAATGATTTTTTAAAGATTTTTTTAATAGTGATATAAAATACAGGGTGCTTTAATGTAATACCAAATGTAAATACTTAAATCTAAAAAATAGCAAATATAACTTCCAATATAACTATCTATGGTACTATGGTGAGACTGTAGATCTAATGGAAATTCTACACAGATTTAAATGGCCATATTTCCAAAAATATTAAAGATAGATATATTAAATGTTGTATTTTTGTAAAGCTTTTTAAACATCTTTTTAATGGTGACATAATGTACAGGGTGCCTTATTTTAAAAAAGTTTACCATTTAATTTTTTTGAGTTTTTGATGTTTATTTGTTTTATTTTTATGCTTAAAAGACAAAAGATGAAAAATTATAAATATATTATATATCTCTATCTGTTTTGGTTATGGTTCAAATGAGATATAAATGAAAACCCTGTACATCTAACTTTATTAGGTTCGGAAATATGGCCATCCAAATCAGCAGGGGGATCACGATACTCGATTTAATTAAATCAGGCTAGTCGATGGTCATATCTATAAATTTAGCCATCACAGTCAATCGAGTTTACCTTCGGTACTAAATGCGTCGTTTTTTCTCCAAGATCATCTTTTTCGTAATAATTCTGTATTTTTTAAACATCATAGTCTTTCCCAATAACCCTTAGCAAAAATTGGTAACAAATTTGAAGAAGAATGCTCAAAAGAGTTTTTTTGCTTCAAATAATGACAATGACATAACTCATGAATTTAATTTCGATCAAAAATTGCAAATAAAATTAATAATTGAACGTCGTGATCCCACAGCAGGTATTTAGGTATTTTTTAAAGTACCGTCATTTTGTATTAGGTAAAGGTATTGATTGTATATTCTAGGGTTATAAAGTACTCGTCAGGAGCTTAAAATGATGTGCCACAACAACAACCTTTCCATTTAACTTTTTTTCAAAATGCATCTATCTTGTATCCCAAAGTTTTACTGTTTTAAAATTGAGCTGTTCAAAAAATTAAAGAAGGAACATTAAAAAATGCACTGTAAATACTTAGGAATTATCTTTATAAATTTCTAATGTAATTAGTACGTCATAAACTTACCCACTGCAACAAAAAGCTATAATAGCAGCAACACAAAGAACCGCCCTCATTTTAATGTATCGATGTTTTGTATTCTACCATAAACTGAAAACAAATTTATAAATTTTATAGCAATATTTATCTGGAAGATATATTATATAGGGTGTCAAATAATCAATGGTTTACAAAACATTATGCCCACCTTTGAGACTTAACCAAACATATTTACTGCATTAATAAAAGTACTGCAATTCTTAAATATCTTTAAAACGACTAAAGCTACATTTACCAAATTCGGTATCTGGAAGGTATTGAGCATGAAGAACTTAACATTAATATTTGCCCCGTTGCCAGATTTTCCACTTTTATGCTACAAGAATATTTTTTGTTCTTTCTTTTATATTTGTATGTATTCCATTTGAAATTCCATTTTTACTAGTTGCTAAGATAAGACAACACCAAATTTTAGGTAAAAAGTTGAAACGCGCTTAAATATCTCCAAATCCGCTTTAGATGCGTTTACAAATTCGGTATTTGAAGGTTTTTGGGGTAGTAAAATTGAGCAGTGATATCGTCGTTGTTGCCAGATTTTCCAGTCTTGCGCTATACGTAATATGTTTCATACTTTAAATGAAATTCCCTATTTATTTTAACTGAAATAAAAAAACGTGTCGATTTTATTGGGATTCAAAATTTTTAAAATTCAATTTTACCATTTACCGATAATATGCGACACCATAGTTTTAATACAACTTAAAAACAATGCTGATATCACTTATCAATTTGACATGCCTAAACATCCCCAAATACCAAATTTTGTAAACACAGCCAGAAAATGTAGTGTTTCATACCTCAGCAACTAATAAAGACACAATTTTAAAACTTACTAAATTTAATCCACTTAATTTAAGCAATAAAAATTAAGGGGGCCTTTATTAAAAAAATATATTACCATTTAATTTTAAATGACCAACACCTTAGATAGATAGCTTTAGCGAATTAGGGATATCTAAAAGTTTGGGTATCTTTTACCAATCCAGTATGTTGAAAACTTTGTTACAAGAAAGTGTGGAAGTAAAAAATATTTTTGTTATTTATTTTAATAAACTGATCAAAATTCATCGTGTCTCAAAATAATATTTTTTTTGACAATCCTTATTGGATTCCTGTATCCTTTATATTTAAAAAAAATTGATAATATTTATGCTACCCAAAACAAAAAAATAAAGAAATATTTTGTGCGAGGAAAAAGTAGTATGTTAAGCAGTCAAGTTTGGAAAAGGCACTTTCGACACGATTTTCGAACACCATTTTTCTACAAGCGTAAGGAAAATACAAAAACGAAATTTTATTTATTTATTTTTTATTTTAACACATGCTACCTAAAACCCTACTTGTACTTATTATTATTGTTGAGAAATGTTCAATTTGTAGCATTTTGCAGGTTAATAGCAGTTTGTTTGGCCAAAGCGAAATTTATCTTTAAACATGAAGTGCATGAAAATCTTTCATTGCGACTCACTAATATTTAGTTGAATATTTTTAGTGGAAAAAAGTGACTTTTACAGAACTAAAATGTGTGCGCAAAGGGGAACATTTTCGCCCTCGAGTAGGAAAAGAATATTTCAGGACTCCACCATTGACCGAATATATATTGTTTTTCATACATTTTACACCAAATACTCCAAAAATGTAAAATAAAAAGTTTTGTAAGCAAGAATTTTTAAATAATGTTTAAATATATATATCAGCAATAAATACTTTGATCCACCAATATGGAGGGACTAGTGTACACTTAATTTGAGCCATAATTAAAACGGCAAATAAAAAATATTACCACCAAACCAGATTAAACTCCTGAACACAATTGAAGGTTTTTTTCAGAAACAAAATTTTCAGTGGATAGATGAATGGGCAGGATATAAAAAAAAAACTTTATTAAACCTATATGGCTAACCTTATATATTTTTGTGTAATATGTTTGTAAATATAGCTGTATTATGCGCATTTAGAGAAATATTTAAAGGTTTCATAAGCATTAGTTTTTTGTAACTAAGAAAAAAACCTGTCATTTGCACTATGTTAAAAATGGCATTGTTTTTTGCTAAAAACCCTCCAAATAAGAATATCGAGAGTATACAGGCATAGGAGAAACAGGGAACTATCGTATGTTTTTACAGAAAAAAAATACACCTTATAGTAATTGCTCTATGTAATCGTTTTTGAGGTATTTGCGTATACATAGGTGCAAAAATACTTTTTTGTGTAGAAACAGTAAAATATTGACTCTTTTGCTTAAATAGTACATACAGGATAGAACAAAAAGAGGTGACATTTAGATAAAAAATATCAAAAAACTTCTGGATACCGAGTTTTATGAGAAACTCTATAAAAATTACCAATAAATAAATAAATAATAATAAATGTGGCTTTTACTTTGACATCTTATATCTTCCTTATTACAAAACTTTTGATCATAGATATGTTGGGTTAATTCTGGCAAGTTGAACACTGATTTTAAGTTAAAATTAGTTTATAAAAAAATTAAAATGTTTACAATTTTTATACAGCGTGTCTTCGGAAGTTCCTAACAAATGAGACACTTTTTTATTATTAATTTTACGAAAAAAGTGTCTTTTCATAAAGAGTCCTGCTTGATGAGAAACTACATTTTCACAAAAGTATTTAAAGGTTGGATGTACAGGGTGGCTTAAAAATTACTTGTTTTCAAATTAAAATAAGGGTTATTTTCTAACTACGGTACCAAACTTTAAAGGATGATTTCTTATGTCGTTTTATGTAGAAAAGTTCCTATAAACATAAGTCCGGAGTTGCTTCGTTCTTGAGATACAGGGCGTTAAATATTTTTTAAAGGTCTGTTTGTTTTTAATTATTTTAAATACGAAGCCAGATACAAAAAAATGTACCACACTAAAAAGTTATATTTTTAGTTGATTTAAAGAAAAAAATGTAAAAACTATATAAAAAGCCAATTGCGTACAGTGGGCACAACAGAAAAAATATTATTGAGAGAAAAATATACGCCACTGGGTTTTTATGCAGTTTTTATATTTTTTTCCTTTAAAGAAATTAAAAATACAATTTTTTAGTGGAGTACATTTTTTGTATCTGGTTTCGTGTTTAAGATATTTAAAAACAAACAGACCTTTAAATATTTAACGCAATGTATCTCAGAAACGAAGCAACTCCGGACATATGTTTAAAGGGACTTTTCTTCATAAAATGACATAAGAAATCACCCTTTAAAGTTTGGTACCGTAGTTTGGAAATAACCCTTATTTTAATTTGGAAACAAGTAATTGTTAAGCCACCATATACATCCAACTTTCAAAGATTTTTGTAGAAATGTATTTTCTCATCAAGCAGGACTTTTATAAAGAATAACTATTTTCGTAAAATTAATAATAAAAACGTTTTTCATTTGTTAAGAACTTCCGAAGACGCGCTGAAGAAGTCAGAAAAGTCCAGGATATGCTTGTCAGATTTTATGACCTAATGTTATGGTCGCCCAAGATCCGTATAGGAAGCGACCTACACCCATGTATTTACCGAATAAAAACTATTTTATATTAAAGATAGTGTTTTACCAAAGGCATTTCTACAGGGTTGCCTAAAAAATTATTGTCAAGGCTACATTTGAATTACAAAAAAAAAAAATAACAGTCCTTGTTTAATGAAATTTTTATTATTTTTCTACTTTACACGAAAGTAATAATATATGACCAAATTTTTTTTATCTCCAATTTTATAGGACTATACATTTTTAAACTAGCAGTAAAATGCCTTTTTAAAAACATAGAGGTTGTTATTACACACGGTGTGTCAAAAATTTTAAGGATATTTTTTAAAATTAAAATATAGTTCTAACCATAATTGTTTGGCAACCCTGTGGCAATACCTTTATATAAATACTCTAATTTAATATGCAATAGGTTTTTTTTTAAACAGATGGTGCAGGTCTGTTTCTATTCCAAATTTTGTACTATTGTGTATATTATTTTCAAAAGTATCTGGCATCAAACTAAAGTGAAACCTTAAGAAGCAAAACCAGATATATCTATTGATAAAAAAAAGTTTAAGGGAAGATTACCTTTTAGAATTGTCAAAAAATCATTATTTTTTTCATAAATCGGTAAAATAATACATCTTTAGAATAAACTATAAAAAGGAAAAAAATTATTATAAAGTTATTGTCAAGAGCAAGCGTGGTAAAATGTTAAAACTGTAAACGCGATTTTCTCATTTTTTTTAACTACTGCGGCTGTAACTCAAAAAGTTATGAATTGATTGGGAGAGGATTTAATCTATAATATTATTAAAAGGATTTGCCCAAAGTTTTAATAATATCGCACAATTCAATATTTTTTGTTAGGGTGAAAACTGTCCAAAAAATATTCGAAAATCAGTACCTTCACTTTGATAGCCGTTATGAAACTTAATTTTTGTACTTTTTATAATTTCCTATGTTTATCCTTTGCTTTAACATGTTAGAAAATGAAATTTCCTTATTCGTTTCAGACCAATAGAACTATTTTGACAGCATCAGCAGTTTTCAACACTTTGCAGCAGTTAACTAAAGAAATATAGATCTACCCAGCCGCCAATTTGATTTATTTAAAAAAATTACATGTTTTTTTAAGTCTGTAATAAAATAAGAATATAAAAATAAATTTAAAGGTAATAAAATAATTTGATTATTTTATTACCTTTAAAGAAATTTAGTAAAATTGTTTAATTTTTAGTGTTCTTAAGAGTAAGCTCCCCTTAAAACATAGTGAACTATTATTACTACCAACTAGAAATATGTAACCTGCTTAAGGTGCACGTCCTAATACCCTAATTTAAAATTAAATTATTGGTTTTAGTTAGGAATATAATTTTAATGCAAATTATTTAAATGTATATTTTAACTTACCCCTTGGCAGCAAAAAACTGCTAAAACTATCAATATCTTTATTTTTAGGTCTACAGAGAAAGATGTTAAAAAAATTGCTTTTATACCTAAACCAATATTAGATAATACAGTTTACAATAGGCAAGAAGATTATTTTTTATTTACAATATTTTTATCTTTTAAATTATTAGGTAATTATGATAATCATGTATTAAAAAGAATTTATAGGCCTGGTATTAAAAAATCTAATTTCAAGCTTTAATCCAAATATTAAAACAAAAAGGTTAACTTTTGATTAGTAACCATAATAAATTTATAAGTGTATTTAATAACTTAACTAAAAGTAGTATTATGTTAATATTAGTATGTAGTATTAAAAATATGCATTTAAAAAACTACCATAAAGAAAAATTTTTTTTAATCCTTGCAATTAAAATGTAAGGAAGATACAAAAACAGATATTTCATACAAGTAAAGAACAAGGCCAGAAAAAACAAAATTATTCTCCTACATGTTGTTTTAGTATAATGGAAACTTTAAAATAATATTTATTATTCTTCTAATTTTTAAAAATGTATAAAAAATATTAAATGTATTAAATTAACGCAAGTCTGTCTAGGACTTTTTAAACCACAATTTTATTTAAGTTGCAAAGTAGAATATAAAAAAACAAATTCACTACCGCCAATTTGGCAATTCATCAATATTATATGTTCTTACTTGCAAAAACTACTTGCTTGGTTAACTTCATTGATAAATTAAATATATCTCGTTCATAGAATTCTCCCATCGAAAATTATTTCCAGGTTATTCTTATTTTTGACATTTCTTTATTTAATAAAATAAATACAAAAGAAAGGTATCAGAATGCAAAAAAAAACAAAGACAAGAACTAAAAGAAAATCCAAAAACAAAAGGCTGCAAAAGGACAAAAACTATGCAGAGATTTGCAGAAGCAAAAAACTTCTAATTGTTTTATATCACCTAAAATTCTAAAATCTAAATAAAAACGGTGAAGAGGGTGAATCGGTAAAGAAAAAAAAGAATAATTCAGAAAAGAAATAGTACAGAACCGATTTTAAATCCCCACATGGAAAATTTGCTGTCCAAACGCACAAAACAAAAAAACTCTACATATCGCTGAAAGTCAAATACTTAAGTAGTGTTTTCTGTAGTTTACTTAAAACTGAAGCATCATGGAGCAAAACGGAATTTAAATTTAGGGCATCTAAAAATTTATAAGAAAATGATCTGGTCAAAAATACTGATCACATTTTTTGTGTGCCGGTGCAAAGGCTGGGACACACCACAACGATGTAGTTAACTAAGAAATGAATATTTTGGATCAGTGTGTTTATACTTAAAAAAGTGTCCGAAATCAGTTTGTATTAAAGATTTTTAAAAAACATTTAATTTAAAGCAAAATCATACAGAAACCCGTATCAACATTTTTCGAAAACTGGAAGTATCTAACTCTAATAATAACCAAGATAATCTGCGCAATTGCAACGAAGTCTGGACACCCTGTACAAACAGTGCGGTTTTAATAGCATTGACTTATAAGTCTAATACGGTTGGGACGATTTAAAAAAAAGTGGCGTAAAAAATCAAAGGGTCTTTTTGTAAATATTGTACATAGGTTGCGCGCACTAAAGTGGCAATCAAGTGACGTGGCAGCGAGGTGGTGATCTAGTGCCGAATAAAGTCTTTAAAGCACTTAAAAATTCAATGTTTTGGAGACAAGAGGTGCTCAACTAACTCCATACACTTCTTTTACACTATTTCACCGCCACTATAATTTAATACGAGCTTCTGTATTTATTTACGCAGGTTTTAAATATTGCTTTGGACATTAACTAACCGCCTAGCCGCCATATCACTAGCCTACCATCACAGTGCGCGCCTTGCCTACGGTTGGCGACTTCAACTTTAATCCGATGAAAAGAACATTTAATATTGCTCCAGAGCTATTTGTTTTTAACGAGGTTTCCTTTATAGCAATACTAGACGTTATAAACTCCCTTACACATAAAAATAGGTAGAGACATTTATGGCTTAACGTGCATTTTATTAAAACTATCAAAAATCTTAATGTCAGCCCATTAACTGAAAAGTTATCAATTTTGATTTTAAAGAATCAATGGGCTTTAAAGGAGGCTTTAGTTTCGCCAATTTTCAAACAAGACGACCGAAACGATTTGTCAATTTATATAACGATCTCTCTATTGACGATCGTTTAAAAAAAAAAGAGAACTGTATGGCATTTAGAATAACACAGTTTTTAGTCATTTTATCTTTTTACGCATTCTTAATTTGGTTTTAGGAGACCAATGCAATTCTGAGCTTTGCAGCTCAAATAGAGGAGACCTTTGAGAAAGTTTAATGGCGTCAACTTTTGGTAATCTGGGCAAAGCGTTCGATTGTGTATTCCACGATCTGCTACTAAACAAAACTAAAAACATAAAATTTTAACCATATAGTTTATCACTGATACCGATCAACCTTAGTGACAGGTATGAGAGTGTAAGGTTTAGTTTGGTTAAAAAATTGAGTGTAGGGGTTTCTCAGGGGTCTGTTCTGGGACCATTACTATTTTTAGTATACAGTGTGTACGGTAACTTAACCGACAAATTTTGAGGACTGATTCTACAATGAAAAGTGAAAAAAACGTCATATGAACATATGTCCTAAATGTCTAAGTTTTTGAACTATAGGCTTTTACAAATGTTAAAAAATAATTGTTTTTTATAATAACTTTTATACAAAGTAGTAGTAATTTAAAACCTAAGAAGTTTGAGACATATATTAATATTAGAGTTTTTCTTATTTTTCATTGTAAAATCAACCCGCAAAATTTGTCCGTAAAGTTACTGGACACCCTGTTTAATAATGAACTTCTTATTGTTAAGCTATGAAAAAGAGATGGTGCAAAAGGTGCTTTTTGCGGATGACACGACTTTTGCCAGTGTGTATGGGACCTTTGAGGAAGTAATGACTGCTTCTTCGAAGTAACAGGGCTGGTTTGCCGGCAACAAATTATTTCTGAAAAATGAAAAACCCAGAGTATGATTTTTGCCATAAGGAAGAGTCCTGGAAAAGACTTTTTTTTTATCGCGTGTTGAAGCGTCAAATAAAGGAAAGGAACTTTTTTTTGCTCGTCAAATTTATTTGTGAAGGAGCGGACCACACAGGGAAAGACCTGACTTTTTTGGGTCTTCAAGTACAAAGCAAGTAGCTTCTTAAGGCTTGGTGTGGTGAAAAAGACGGGAGCTTATCGGTTTTTTGCATCAAAGGAGCGCGCAAATAGGTTGGTTAGTGTGGACGAATGTTTAGCGAATTGTTGCAAGTCTGGACGCAGCCTAACGTACTTAGTATAATTATTTTAGACCCAATCAAGACTAGCGGAGTGGGTCGCCTTCAACCTGCATTGCAGATTCCTAAGTTTGAGAAAAGCATTTATGCGTTTTTTGGCAATCCAAGAATATATCGACCTAACTCAGCCTAAAAGAAATCCTCAGTGCGGCCTTTTATTTCGTAGTCTTTAGAAGCCCCACAATGCAGCATCAAAGATACTCTTAGTTGTTGGCTAAAACAAATGCTTTCAGCTTTTGGGATAAATACGAAACAATTAAAACCACATTCCACCAGGCATGCTTCAGCTTCGGCTGCTCAAGAGAAGGAATTTCGGTGGACCTCATTTGTAAAACTGTTGGATGGACCCAATCATCTACATTTACCCGGTTCTATAATAGGCCCCCTTTCTAAGCCTCCGTTATGGGGCAACTTAGGAACTTTTTTATATGAAAGACTAGTAGTATTTTGACGTCTTCTATACGTTCCTAAATTTTAGACATATATTTACCGGACACTCTATATTCTTATTAATAATCTCTCTTCGTTACACAGAAATTCATCCCTAAATCAAGTTAAGCCAAACTGTATAACTATACATACTGGGTTAGTAAAAACACTGCAACTTTTAAATATTTTTAAAACCGCTAAAGCTACACTTACTACATTTGGTATCTAAGGGGTTCTGGATATGTGGAATAAAAAATTTATATTGGCACTGTTGCCAGATTTCGCAATTTTGTGTTAGACGTATTTTTTGTCAGTGTTTTAAATGGAATGCCCCATTTATTTTTATTGCATTAAATTGGACGGATCAAATTTAGTAGGTTTTTAAATTTTAAAGATTCTGTCTTAATTAGTTGTTGAGATATGGTAATTTAGGTTCTAAAAACCTTTAAAACCGCTAAAACTATGTCTACAAAATGTGGTAATAAATAGGGCATTTCATTAAAAATTCCAAGAATATTACATGTAGCGCAAAAGTGGAAAATCTAGCAACAATAACAGTATCACTGTTAAATTCTACTTGCCCAGAATCCCTTAAATGCCAAAATTTGTAAATGCAGCTTAAATAGTTTTAGAGATATTTAAGCGCATCTAAACGTTTTACTTAAAATGTGGTGTTGTCATATCTTAGCAGCTAGTAATAAAGAAATTTTGATAATTTCTGTACTCATTAAATTTAGCCTGGGCAATTTATTGCAATAAAAATAAATGGTACATTCCATTAAAAAAAAAAAACAAAAAGATACGTGTAGCACAAAACAGGGAAATCTGACAACCGCGCCGATATTAATATTAAATTCTTCATGCCCGATACCAAATTAAGTAAATGTAGCTTTAAAAATATTTAAGAGTTGCAGTACTTTTCACTAACCCAGTATAATAGACCGAAAGTATTTGAATAATTAATACAATTTATTTTATTTGCTCCTTTTAAAGAAAACCTATTTAGGCCCTTTTTTACTAAAATACTATTTATTGAGTTTGTTAAGGGTATTTCAGGTCTGTATTTAAAAAGTAACTATAAAAAATATTTTACATAAGAAAACTCTTCCACTAGAAAAAAAAACAAGGGTATTTTGTTTTGTTAATAAGGGTGATAATTAATTACACTATTATTATTAAGTGTATACCAAGAAAAAAATAGTGTGTCTCAGGATTTGTAATTCAAGAGGAAAATAGACCAAAAATTTTTAAAATTTAAAACGAAATTTTGAGAAAACTGGTTGGATGGTCAAACACTAAGAAATACAAAATTTTACTCCGATTGGTAATATAGTTAACGTTATAACTAAAAATACGAAAATTGCGCGGGAATTAACTACTTTTATGTTTAACAAAAGAACATTGTATAAGTAGATGTTGTAAAGAATTGAATTTTATCTCAAAACTTGGAGTTAGAGCATGAAAGTAAAGAAAAATGTTATTTTTACATTTCACATTACAACCTAAATAATGGACAAAAGATCGCAAGTTAAAAAAAATATAGTTATATTATTTTTAATTATATTTTTTAATTTGCTGCCTAAAGCCAAGTGTTGTTGTGCAATGTAAAAAATTGACAAAATTATTTTTGTAACTTAACTTTTAAACTTTAAATTTTGACATATTTTATATTATTGTCTTTATTTTCTAATTATACAGGGCCATCCAAATTAAATGTCCGCCATTGGTATTTTTAATATTATTTAAATTACGAAATAGTTTAAATTAGCAAACTAGTAGCATTTTTACGCTTTTTAGGACTAAAGATTTAAAAACAATTGACAATCGCGTTTGATAACCATAAATTAAATTATTTAGACATTTTTTTTATACATACATTTTCTTGATATCTTATTTTACTTTATATTTTATGTATGGGTAATATAGTAATTTCCATGATCCATACAGTATGTCCACGGATGAACTTTACAAGAGTACAAACGGATCAAAAATTGTAATTTTTAAAAAGTCGCGTAAGGCAAATGCTTTGGCTTCTTTGAAAAATAAGATTCACGTTAAAAAAAAATTGCCTTGTACAAAAACCACAAAAACTACAATAATGTATAATTAGACCAAGAGAAAAGTGCATTTATTTTAATAATTCAGCAAGGTGTCAAATAAAAAAGATTTTAAGAATTGTATGAGCATCCAATATCTGTACATAAAACCAACAAAATGTTCATTTAAGTATCGTTTTATACAGGTAATTTACCTATATAACCACTGTCATGATTTGTCAAATATTATGAATTTTATTTAACTGTGTCAAACTTTACTTTAAAATTTAAGTAAAAAAGGTACTATTTAAACTTTTAGTTTGGCATCAAAAATTAAAAATACAATATTTTTCAGATATTGGATGCTCATTTAATTCTAAAAGCCTTTTTATTTAATACTTTGCTAAATTATTAAAAACAAAGCCAGTTGTGTCTTGGCCTATTTTCTGATTTTTGTAGGTTTTGTGGTACCTGTTCACGACAAAACATGTTTTTGAACATACATAAATACTGTTTTTTAAGAGGAAAAAGCATTTGCTGTACATATATTTTTTAAACATTGAAATTATTTAATACTAAATAGAAAAAATTGCTTTTTAATGTTTCAAAAATTATTAGAGCATTACTCTACAATTGTTTCGCCTTTCTAGGGCTTCATCAAGAGTACTTCGTATACTAAACTTAAAAAGAGAAATATTTACAAACAGAACCATTTAACACGTTTTTCCCAAAATGGTCTATAAAATATTATTAGGGGTTTTATTATGCGGCCCAGATGTGGTAATAAATTTATTTATAATTGGCATATCTGCGAAATTTATTTGATCATTGGTAGAAAGAGTTGTATTGTCTATAAGTGATTTTTAATTTCTAGTTGTTCATATAAATTTAATTTTTACCTTTGTTTTCTCTATGGAGTAGTTTAACATTATTAAGATCTATAAAGTGGTTTTGTTCTATACAATGTGTTGAAATGCCTGTGTTTTTAAACCATTTAAAATTGATGTTTTGTGTTCTTTTATTCTGTTTTTTATGCTCCTTCCACTTTGACCAATATATTCCGCATTACAGTCTGCGCAATTAACTTTATAAACCCCTGACATATCCAATTTTTCTGTTTTGTCTTTATTGTTAACTAATAATCTACCTAGGTTACTCTTATTTACAGACAGAGTTTTACAGCCTAACTTATCTAGCCTATTGGATACATTATTGCTGATGTTTGGTATATAATTTATAAACTTAAAATTATTGTTTTTAGGTTCTGTAATACTATAAAACTCTTTAGCAATTAACTTTTGTTTTTTCTTTGTTAACAATTTATCAACAAGTGATTCTTTATATCCGTTGTTTCTTGCTATTTGTTTAATAATGCAGAGTTCTTTGTTAAAATTTGATTGACTTAATGGGAAAGTGACAAGTCTGTGAATTAAACTATGAAAAGAAGATAATTTTATTTTCCATGATTGGTTCGATGCGTAATTTATTACCGTGTCTGTCGTCGTTGGTTTTCTGTAAATATCGAATTCAATGTGGTTGTCAATATTTTTAATGTTTATATCCAAAAAATTTATCTCATTTTCATTTCCTTTTTCCATAGTGAACTGAATGTTGCTATTTATTGAGTTTAGAAAATTTAAAAACTTATCTAAATTTCTCTCTGTACTATTCCAAATGCAAAAAACATCGTCTACATATCTTTTCCAATAAAAAATGTGTTTTATTAGTTGATTATTAGAGTTAAATAAAACTTTTTTAAAATGAGCCATAAAAATTTCCGACAATAAAGGAGAAATTGGAGAGCCCATTGGCAGGCCATCATTTTGTTTATAAAATTCACCATTAAATTTAAAAGAATTTTGATTTAGGCATGTTCGAACTGTATTTTTTAATTCTGTTTTTGTTTTAATATCTAAGTTTGAAGCACCGATTAAGTTATTTAAAATTTCTATAACTTCTTTTATTGGAATTGAGGTAAAAAGACTTTTTACATCAAAAGAAACTAATTTTGAATTGTTTGGAATGGTTAGGTCCTTCGTAAAATCGATAAATTGAAAAGAATTTTTTATTGAGTGCGGGGACTGAAAATTAATTAAATCGGGTAGTATCTTACTTAATTCTTTTGCAAGTTTATAACAAGGAGCGTTAACATATGAAATGACCGGTCTAATGGGGTTATTTTCTTTGTGAATTTTTGGTAAACCATATAATAGAGGTGTCGAAGGGTTCATTACTTTAAGCTTATATGGTTGATTTTGTGTGATAATGGGACTATCTTTAAGTATCTTAATAATTTCAGATTGATGTTTGTTTGTGGGGTCATTTGGTATTTGGTATACAATTCAGTGTATTGAAATTATTGGTTGATTTGAGCTCTTGTAAAGCTCATCTATGGACAAACTGTATAAGGCTCTGCTTGATATTTATTCATTCACAACCATTGTACAAAATTTTCTTACACTTTTAAAGAACTAGAACAAATCAACATTTTTTTGCAAATAAACAAAATTGCATATTTAGAGGTTATTTTTAAATCTTTACACATTCTAACTTGAACTAACCTTCTCATACTATATTTTGACCCATTTTGATCGCAAATAACTTTAGAACAAATAAAGTTATCAAGATGCGGTTTTCGCAAAAGGCTTTAGATTTTTTAAAAGTTTTTAATTTTATCTCCGCCATTTGGTTTTGACATTCTGTTAACACAAAAACAAAATGGCCGATTTTTCCATATAGATCAACTTTGTTATTTTAAATGGAACACCACGTATATTTTTCATTACCTTAAAATTCAGTCTCTCCCCTTTAAAAAATTTGACATATTCAATGGTTATTGCAAAAAATAATGGTTGTATTATTATTATTTTTAATTAACCGCCTCTCAATAAAGAGTATTATTTGACAAAAAAATGGCATTCAAGCTTTAGAATATTTACAATATTAACAAAATTTTATTAATAAATAATAGTTAAAAAAAACTAAAAAACACGCTTTTATATGCAACCGAACTAAAAATTAGAAAATAATTTTTCATTACAAAGAGTTTGTCACTTCAGAGTAAAAAGCGTGGGGTGCATTTTACTATTTTTTCATAACTTTTCCCTCATAGATATTTGCAAATAGAATAATTATAACATTTAATATATTAAGCACCCCACGCTTTTATTCTGAAGTGACAAACTCTTTGTATTGAAAAATTATTTTCTAATTTTTAGTTCGGTTGCATATAAAAGCGTGTTTTTTAGTTTTTTAAACTATTATTTATTTTTCATTTTTTAGTTCGATATATCAATTAGTTTTTTAAAAATAAATGCTCCAGTTTATTCACTAAAAACTCCTTCGCCATTTTGTCAAGAGTAGTATTAGGACTGTAAAGGAATTTATTTATCCTGGCGGTCCTAATCAGGATAACGGGATACTGTTTTTAAATTATTGCATTGTCATCGGTCCTTGATACGTGTGCAAATTTTCAAAGAAATTGAATCGCTGGAAGTTGGTAAAAATTAGGCTCAAAGATTCCGTTACATAGATAGATAGATAGATAGATAGATAGATAGATAGATAGATAGATAGATAGATGCCCTCGGGGGCTCACACATTGTGAGTATGGGGCTGGCAATCCCAAGGTACCCTAGCTGGATTTGTATCTTTCTTCAACTTGTCTTGGATCAAATCCACTTTCTTTTTCTGTTTCTATCGGTCTCCCTTGACCAACTCTTGTTCCTTTCCGACCCCGACGCTATTAGGTTTACGAGGGCTAGAGGTCTCTCATTTTCGAACTACACTTTCTTTCTTACCCTAAATCCCCAATCCTAAGGTGTAGCACCATCGTGCCGAGAGGATGCATGACACAGGGGACAATGTGTGTCACAAGCGATGCCCAATGGAACAGGCGAACCAACGGGGGAAATAGCCTTAGCGTGGTAAGGGCGCACTGCCACGCCGGACATATACTTCGGCCCAACTCGTGGGAACTGGATGGATTTTTTAATCGATAAAAAGGAAGACAGAAAGAAAGACATGAAAACTGGAATACATGAGATACAAACTCTACGAGTTTCTATAGAAAAGAAGACAGAATCACAAGACCCATTTGCACGACGGGATTCTCTACCAAGGACCCCGCCGAGAGACAGAACTATATCCCTCCCTGACTTGGAAAGCCTAACTGGATTTGAAAGGATCAACGACGAGGAAGAGAGGACAAGCAAAAGAAAAAGAACTGACCGCACTTGCAGCGAAGACGCTAGCAGACAGAACGGCGACGGAAAGACCCTACAACTAATCCTTGGGCAGATCTATGCTCAAACAGCGGCGCTGGCAAGAGTGCTAAAGGAATCCTACAAGCCAAAAAAGAGATTACTGAAATAAGCAGCAGGTTATCAATGCTTACCGAAAAGCTTCTTTCGAGAGCACTTAAGGAGTGGTTGGATAACGCAATAAAGGATACCGACGACGACGCCCTAAAAGAACTGCGTAAGGAAAATGACAAGCTCTGTAAACAGAATAACATTTCAAAACCACCAGCGACTGGCCTTGAAGAATATGCTACAAGAACCACCAATACGGAAGAAAGGTGCCCTGAATGCAAGAAGGTACAGGAATTGCTCAGCAGGAGACGCCAAATAAAAACAGATGACTCCTTCGAGAACTTTCAAGCAATAAGCGATAAAGACTGGGAGAGTGGGGTGTTCGAGAAACCCATACTCCGACAGGGGCAGATTTGGACAGCCTCCACAAACAGGGACATTATTCTCCCCTGCAACATGGAAATAACATCTCAGTGGAGTGCTGTAAATATGGCAATAAACAAATACGGTGGAAAAGACATGCTGAAGAAGCAGAAAAGGGCAGTAGGGGAAGTAGCCCTCATGTCGCATACGCTAGGCTTCCCGAATGAGAAAGGAGACCTCGACCAGACCACTAGATGGATCCACGTACCCATCCTTGATGATAAAACAACCACCACTGATAAGGGAGATAGGCTTGTGTTCCAGTCCTTGAAAAACATCAAAGCACGACTGACCAGCGGCAAGAGATATAATGTGGCAATCCCAGAAATCGACGGTATAGCCGGATTAGTGATTGTTCGCATGCTACGGTTTCTATTCGCTGATACACAGATCCAGCTAGAAATATTTAGCCACAATGAAAATAAACCCCGCACAATTCACCAGCAAGGTACAAATCGAGCACGACTGCAGAGTACCAGTAGCACGTACAAGACTTCTTCCGAACACTCCAAAAATAGTAAATCGGATGCACTAATTATAAGGATGAAAGACAAAAGCTTCTCTGAAGTACTCAAAACCATCAAGATGACGCTCAATCCCAGTGAAATAGGTGTCGACATCGCTAGTCTAAGGAAAACAAAAAACAACGATCTTCTCCTTACCGTTAAAAACGGAGCTGACAAGGCGCTAGCCCTGAAAAACGAGCTCAAACAAAAAATCCCGGAGGCCATAACAACCGTCCTCGCGAATAGCAAAACACTGCACATTAAGGGAATGGACGGAGTCACAACAGAAGAGGAAATCAGAGAAGCAATCACAAAACAGACAGGTGCAACGTTAAACACGCTGGAGGTGAGAGCACTCCGACCAGCGTATGGTGGAACTCAGAATGTAACCCTGAAACTAAGTGCAGCTGATGCCGATATAATCATCAAAAATAAAACAATTAAAATTGGCTGGACTAATTGCAGAGTCCTGGAAAGAAAACCCGACGTTCGGTGCTTTAGATGCTGGGAGTATGGACATGCGAAACCGCAGTGCAATGGACCAGATAGAGAGCAGATGTGTCTAAGGTGCAGCTTAACTGGGCATAGAATGGCAAATTGCAAAAATAAACCGTTCTGTATATTCTGCAAACAAGAAGGGCATCACTCGGATACACACAAATGCCTGAAAAGTTTAAACAACAGAAACTCTCTCTCTAGCGAACAAGATAAGAGTTCTCCAAATAAACACTAACAGGAGTCGCCCAGCCCATGATTTGGCACAGGAAACGTCACGAAGAATTAGAGCGGACATGCTAATCGTATGCGAACCAAATATACGCGCAGTTAGGGGAAGACATGATTGGATATGTGATGAGAACCAGACCACTGCAATCAAAATCATAGATCCTGTGCTGGTAATTGAATCGCAAGGGCACGGACGCGGCTATGCGTATGTAAGAACAAAAAACTTTACCCTGTATAGCTGTTATTCTTCTGGGAACGATGACCTGGCAAACTTAGAAATAATGCTTGCTGAAATAGGGAGCAGAATCAGAGAAAACAACGAAAAAGCAGTCATCGCTGGAGACTCTAACGCTAAATCTCCGCAATGGGGTATGACCTTCACCGATAGAAGGGGCCATATTGTCACGGAATGGATGGCATCCCTGGATCTAACTATTGTCAACCAGGGACAAAGGCCCACCTTCGAAAGAGAAGGATATGGCTCTATATTAGACTTAACAATATCAACACCAGATCTAAGACCAAGCATCACCAAATGGTAAGTTACAGAAGACGAAACCTTAAGCGACCATAACTTCATAGTCTTCGACGTAAGCAGTCCTAGCCTGTCACCAACTAGAATGAACACTCCACGAATAACTGGATGGAATACCAAGAAGATCGACTTGGAAAAGCTCGAAGATGCACTCAGTCAGCTCCCAGAAAGAGTGGAGGACCTAAGCCCTACGGAGTTCTCGAAGCAGCTCAGCCAACTATGCAACAAGTGTATGCCAAAAAAGAGCCAATTTGGAAATCACCGGCCTGTGTACTGGTGGAACGAAGATATCGCTGAACTGCGGAAAGATTGCGTTCGAAAAAGAAGGCGATATACCAGAGATGCCAGAAGAGCGACAGTTGCGACCAGCCGTGAGCTATGGACTGATTACCAAAATAGCAGAAAAAGACTGAGAAATTCAATCAAATTGGCCAAAAAGCAGTGCTGGAAAGAAATCTGCCTGGAGGTAGATAATGACATATGGGGCGACGGCTATAAAATCGTGATGAAAAGACTACTTGGCTATCCTCCTAGGACAAACTTCACCATCCCGATGATGGAAGATATATCAAAACAGCTATTTCCAACACACATGCCCGTAATATTCAACTGTAAGGAGGATACGGAGCCTCTTATCTTTAGCTTAGAAGAACTACAAACAGCGATAAGCAAAATCAAACTCAAGAAGGCCCCCGGACCCAATAAAATACCAGCAGTAATTCTAAAGACGCTCACCGAGAGAAAGCCAAACTACGTACTGTCAGTTTTAAATGGACTAGCAAGTCAGTGACTTTCCGGACGAATGGAAAAAGGCAAATTTGCTACTGATTAGGAAAGGTGATAAACCAGTGGAACTTGCCTCCTCATATAGACCGCTATGCCTGCTGGACGCAGAGGGCAAGCTGTACGAATACCTCCTACTAGGCAGGCTGCAGACCGAACTTCTACGTACTGGTGATTTATCTGACAAACAGTACGGCTTCAGAAAAGGTAGACAAACAGTGGACGCTATAAATAGGATACTAGCGATCGCTAGCAGAGCTGAAGAATACACCCATGCACATCGCAGACTGTGCGCCGTGATCACAATCGACGTAAAAATGCCTTTAATAGTGCAACGTGGCAGCTGATCCTAAATAAACTCAGAAGCAGAAGAGTGGACGAGACCCTAATAAAAATACTGGCTTCATACCTTTCCAACAGAGCAATTATACTCCAAGCAGGTAATGATAGTAAGACTCTAAGCATCAACAGCGGAGTCCCCCAAGGCTCTGTGCTGGGACCAACATTATGGAACATCCTGTATGATGACCTGCTTGAGATGGAAATGCCAAACGGAGTTGAACTGATTGGATTTGCGGACGACGTGGCAATAACGGTGGTAGCAAGAAATGAAGAGATTCTAATGAATACGGCAAATAACAGTCTTCAAAGAGTACTTAACTGGATGGAAGAGCATAATCTTCAATTAGCTTCTGAAAAACGGAAGCAGTATTGCTAACAAAGAAAAGGAAAGTAAATCCGATCTCACTTACCATACAGGGAGTTACTGTAAATCTCAGCAAAGCAATAAAGTACCTGGGAGTATGGATTGATTCCAAACGAAACTTCGCTGAGCACATTAGCAAAACTATGCAGAAGGCTGATAAAACCATATCTGCATTATCAAGCTTGATGCCCAATATTGGAGGTCCAAGGGCGTCCAAGCGCCGATTATACGCAAGCGTCGTCCAGTCACAGGTGCTTTACGGCGCACCAGCCTGGCATGAAGCCACCAAAAACAAAAAACTTATGGCAAGGCTCAGCAGCTTACAAAGAAATATCTCCATCAGAGCAATAAGCTCCTATAGAAGCATATCCACAGATGCTGTGGCAGTCATAGCTGGAATACCCCCGATGAATCTGCTTATTACTGAAAGACGTGAAAAATACACGGGCTGTGACAAAAATATTGCTAGAGAAAACCTCATGACAAGATGGCAGGAGCACTGGGATAACTCCACAAAGGGACGATGGACTTACTACCTAATCCCCAACATCGATAGATAGATAAGTCGCAAACACGGCGAGGTAGACTATTTCATCACACAGGCCCTGTCAGGCCACGGGTGTTTTAGGAAGTATCTCTTCGAGCGGAGAAGATCAGACACAAGCAGCTGCGACTACTGCAAAGAAGAGGACGACGTGCAACACACTCTCTTCTACTGCAGCAGGTGGGACGAATGCCGGGGGACTACCTAAGACACACGGGAAGAACTTTTAATCCCCTAAACATGATGGAGTCGTTATTAGGAGACGAGGAAAGCTGGAGCCGTGCATATAATACGATTAAGCAAATAATTGTGAGTAAAGAAATGCATCAGAGACATCCCCTAGCACCCTGATGCTGAATGAACTGAATCAACACCTGTGATAATTGCCAGACTGTCATATATATTGACTTAACCATGCATATACAAAACCTGATTATTGTTGTGACTTGTCGTTAGAATATAAGTGACAAAAGTGATATCTCATATGAAAAGATAGACATAAAGAAGACACACATCCTAGCATTGAAGCACTAGATAGCCATAAGTGAATACTGGAAAATTCACGGGACAACGCCGATGCCGAAGTAATGCGCGAGCGGATACCAGCATCGGGCGTAGAGGCGACAGAGGAAGGGGTTTAAGCTGGCGGCAATTTTGCCGGAAACCGCACTCCCCAAGCGCTAGAACATCTCATAACATCAAAGCTTGGGGATGTCTGATAAACAGATTTCCCAACCTCTTAAAGATAGATAGGTAGATAGATAGATAGATAGATACAACCCAAGCTAATAAAAGCGTGTTAAAAAGTAATCTAACTTTATTAAAACTATAATTTTGTGATTAATGTATAGCTTAAAGCCGTTTTTTAGTAACGTTGTATACAGAAAATTTTAATTATCAAATAATGCTCTTACATGCCATGCTGTCAATTTTTTAGAAATTAATAAATCCATTATTTTTGAAATTAATCATTACATATGTTACATAATAATAAAAGAAAAAGAGTGAATTTTTGGGTGGTAAAAAAATATACATGGTGTTCCATTTAAAATAACAAAGTTGCCCTATATCGGAAATTCGCCGATTTTGTTTTTGTGTTAACCGAATGTCGAAACCAAAGGGCGGGGATCTGATAAAAAAAAACTTTTTAAAAATATTAGGCCTTTTGCAAAAACCGCATCCTAATAACTTTATTTGTTCTAAAGTTATTCTCGATGAAAATGGGTCAAAATTTAGTCGGACTTAATACGGACAGTATAATGAATGATTTATTGTATTCTTCATATACTTTTTGGTTGCACTTAACAACTTTTTAAGCGCATTTATTGTTAAAACCGGTTGCTCAAAGCGATTCTTACAAAGTATATGTATCCTTTTTGTGAAAGGTAGCACAAAAAATTACGACTAGTTAAAAAATAAAGGTAGTTTTTTAAATGCAAAATATGTAAATTTGCATCTACCTCGTATATGGTAGGATTTATTTAAAGTTTGATCAGTGCTTTGTTAGTTTAAGCATATGCAAAAATTTTTATTAGAAGTAAAACGTTTTAAAAAAAAGGTTTCCATATGGTTTAACAGTTATACGGTCACTGTATAACCCACAAAAAGAGAAAAAATATATGTTATATAAAAATCTCTTACAATGTCTTTTATGGTAATATTATGCGTCTTAAAATACAAAAACATTTATTTGTTTTTTTTATAGTTAGGTATGCTGTGTGTTAATTATAAAGTGAATTTTTATTTCAGATGAACAATCACCAAACACACCTGAACCAGTAAATATTTTCTCTCCCTCCCGATCTCCGCAAACTGAGTTTAGTATATCTTATAGAACTCCAAAGACAAACTACCTCAGACAAGTAAACAGCCAATTAAGAGCAGAAAATCATAAATTTTACAATACTTTAATTGTCTGAAAAGTTCAGGAATGCTAAGGATGAGGTTTCGGAGCATATCACTTTTAAACATTACTAAAGGTGCACTCTTAAGTTTTGTTCTCCACAACTGACAAATTTCATTACGATTCAAGCTTAGTTCAAGAAAAAGTCTAAAGGCAAACGATTTTCATCTGAACTGAAAACAGAATATTTAGCTATGTGTATATTGTATAATACATTAAAAATAACATTTTTTTCCATATTATTTAACATTATTAAGGCATCTAGGAACATTAAAATAACACGCAGACTTAATAACGACGCCGACCTGTTAGAAATATTGAAAATTAAAACTAAAAATTTTACAGTATTAGATAAGTATTGTGTATCATTTGATGAGATGGCAATAAAGTCAAATCTCTTTTATAATATGGGAACAGATAAAATTGTAGGATTAGAAAGTTTTAGTGATAGAAGTTTTATCCAGTAGAAAATGCTACCGTTTTTAAGCTAAAAGGACTACTACATAAATAAAAACAGCCTTTTTTTGTTTTATTTGCACCATTCAGCTTGTACTTTAGGAAAGCTAAAAGAAATTTTATTTAAAGCTCTGGAAAAGACTTCAGGGGAGCGATTTTGGATTAATGAAAATAGAACCCCCTGGGAATACTTGCAGCAGTTATACAATTATGACCAAACTTATACTACTAATACGAACCGAAATACGGCGGCTAATGATTAGGTTTTTTCGTCAATTGCAAAATTTGATGGATGTAATGTCAAATCACGGGAAAATGCTGCATTTTTCGAGGCAAACTTATGTTTTTTTAAGTACATATAAAGAACTTTTTTACAAAAAAAAATTAGTAAGTTATGAAAAAATAAAGTCAGTACCCACTTTTTTTATAAAAAAATAATAAAAGCAACCCCCAACTACCCCCTAATTAAAATTGATATTCCCCCTTTTGCAATTTACATGTATTGTTAATACGTCCAAGAACTTTGACTAATTTAAAATGCCTAATTCTAGAAGTCCAAAGTAAAAAACATTTTTTTATAATTTCGTATTTTTTACCCTTTTTTTAAATAACTTTAAACATACTATAGATAAAAAAAAGTACCAAGTTGTAGTATTTTTAAATGACTAAAATATCATTGTACGTAGATTTTCTGTAGAGTGAATATTTGGCGAGATATATTGTGTAAAGCCTCTTAGTACGAGATCCGGCTGCTAGAATCTGCAGGTATCTGTTTTTTTAATGAAACTTATTTTTTAAGAATGATACATGATAGTAGAATAGATTACACCATGGTTGCCTGGCAAAATTTGGCCGCAATTACCTTTAATTAAATTTATGGTAATTAATTTTTGTAAATAATATGCAGGTACATGTTTTTTAAGTGAACTTAACATCATTTGGAAGAAAAAATGTGAGGAATATTAAAAAAATGGTTGCCAGCTCTCAGTCAGCCGCAATCCATGGGTTGCCAGGTGTAAACAGGTATCTTATTGTTAATTATTTGCAGTCACGTGTTTTTTAAGTCAATTTTATGTCAAATTAAAGTTTATTCTCTCCTCTACACAATAACATATGGTTGCCTGTAAAATAAGTGCCGCAAGCAGAGGTTGCCACCATTTGAATTAATTTTTCCCACTCCGCGTGACTGTGAGCAAGGGAGAGGAAATGCGCACACTTTGTTGTGTACCATATGCTTCGCACCCAGCCAATGTACATGTTGTTTAGTATGCTCATTTCGCTTTGCAGTAATGACGTTCGGAGTTTATTTTGAGTTTCTATTTTTTGCTATTAATATATAATTGATCATTGAAAATGAAGACGTGTTTTTTGTGCAACGGTAGTGAACAAGTGATTGAATTCACCGATGAATCATTCCAAAAGTGTAAACTCATGTTATTGTTTCGCCAGAAAAAGAATTTTAAATACTGTGACATAACCTTAAATAATGAAACGGACAAAATACATGGTTATCACTTAAATTGTTATAAAAAGTTTACTGCTCTGAAACAAAAATATAAAGAAGAATTTTCTAATTATTGTCTAGTGCAAACTGTAAGTTAAACTTAATGTTTAATATATTTTTTTCTCTATGTAAATAACTTTTATTAGCTTGTATCCATTTCGTCCTGACTTTTCTTACGTTCTTATTCATTATGTACTTAAATTTACTATTGAATTATTTACAGGAAAAGTCAACTGCATCTCTTGCTGATGTGCAGGCGAGCACCTCAATCACTGAAAATGAGAAGAATATGGATGTTGATGAAACCATGTTTTCCAGTGATCTTATGAGTGGAAGTGTCCACCCGGTTGATCATTCTATCAATTTAGAGCATGAAGACTTGAACGAGGTATGAAATCATTTGCAATTGAACAATATTTTAAAAAAAATATCAATATTTTATGTTGCTATATAACATTATTTGAACATTTCAAATCAAACTTGAAATTCCACATAACTAATTTTCATACAATTTTTATTTAAAATTTGCATATTTTTTTTATTTAATTTTATTTTTATCTAAAAATTATATTTTCATGTAAAAAAATTACTCAATAAGAGAAATTAACGTCCATGTAAATATAAATATAATTAATAAATATAGCAATTATGTATACATATATATTACCAGCCTAAAAGTAGTTCCAAAACGATTCACTGGTCGGTTTTACTATAAAATGGTATTATATTCTAAACATACATACCTCTAAATGATTAGCTTCAAATTAATGAGACTAACAAATAAAAATAATAAACAATTGTATTTCAGGAGTTGCCATCGACATCAACTTTTATGAAATCAATGGAGTCATCTGCTACATCACCAGCTTCTCAGCCGAGTAAAAAATTACCGTGTATGTTTTGTAAAGCAGTAGAGAAAAAGTTGGTAAACGACGAGTTTACGTTTCATTTCCGAAATCAGAACAGACGATAGACGAAATCAAGAAAATATCGATAATTAAGAATGACGTACGGATTCTTGAAATACTTGAACATAAAGAACGAGTAGCATACCATGGAATCTGTCTAACTTCATACCTAGTTACAACAAAAAGACAAACTGCAGAGCAGCCTGAGCCTACTCTTTGGCATGAGAACAGAGCTGTACATAAAAAGCATTTGATTCATTATCAGTTCTAATCACTGATGAAATAATTAAAAAACGAAAAGTCATGTTTCTTGTAGATCTTTTCTTCACATATAAGGCTCTTTTAATGGAGTTTAGAACAGAAAAAGTTTCTATTGAAGATTTAAAAAATTATCGTGTAGAAAGCTTCGAATTAAAAATAACGAATGCTTTTGGTGACATCATCACCATCGAAACCTCTTGTGAACCTCATAAAAAAAAATTGGTTTACAACCGCAACATGAATATTTCAGAATTAGCTACTGAAGCTGCAAATTTACAAAACAAAGAAGTAAAGAAACTAGAGCATACAGCTTATGAATTACGGAACTGCATCAAGAATATCAAAATTAAAAAGCTTCCTGAAAAATTAACAGCTGAGGACGTAATAAATGGAGAATGTGAAATCCCCGAAAAACTTTTCAATTTCATGTGTGACCTTATTCAGGGCCCAGATATTAGGCGTAAAAACTGTGAAGAGGATTACATCAAAATTAAATCACTATGCAGCGACATCATCTACATAGTATCAAAAGGGCACATTAAACCATCAAAAAATCTGACTCTTGGACTTGCTATGAAATCTCTAACAAGTTCTAGGAAAGTTATTTCTATACTAAATAGATACGGCCATAGCATAGGCTACAACTTAGTAGAAGAAATTGAAACTGAAATGACATATACAGCACAAGAAGAAGACAAAATTATACCAAGTGGAATAGACGCTGTTGAAGAACGAAGTACTCATGTAGCATTCGACAATTTCGATCGTTTTGTAGATACAAGCTCTGGTAAAGATACCTTACATGACACGGTAGGAATTATTTATCAATTTACTGCCGATGAAGAAAGTGAAAACCGTGCGGGAACGGATAACGTTGATGATGAAACTATAGACACATCAAGTATCTCAATCGTTAATGAAAAAAGCAGCGAATCTTCACCACATCCTCGTAAAAGACGACGATTTCAAGGAGTTGTAAATGAGATTCAACCATATTATAGGCAACCTGCACAAGGTATGACATTGCTTTCCGTCAGTGCTATTGAAGAGTTCATTAGTGGATGTAAATATACTACAGAGATTGCTATGGATAAAGACTTAATGTGGATTATGTTGATATCTCGTATTAATTCAATTCCAATGTGGTTGGCTCATAATTGCAAATTCTCTTCTGACAGTAGTAAAATTCAGATAATCGAATATTTATCTCCAATTAATGCGTCTCCAACGTCGGATGCTGTAGTCCATAAAACTCTTGAAATAACAAGTGAGATTGCCAAAAATTGTAAACAGGATAATATCATCGTCACGTATGATTTGGCTATAGCTAAAATGGCTTGGCAGATTCAAGAAGCTTCTAGACCCAAATTTGATAATATTTTCGTGAATATGGGTGCATTTCACATACAAATTGCATTCTTTAGAGCTCTTGGAAAATACATAGATTCTAGCGGATTAGTTGACATTTTGATTAACGCAGAAGTACTTGGAGTAGGTTCAATGAACAATTTTATTGACAGCAAACATTTCAATCGTTGCAGACGACTTCATCCTCTAATCGCTGCTGCTTTGCAGATACTGCATTTTGAACAATATTTATCACAACTTGAACATAGTGCTGAGATGACTTGTGGAAATTCATCACAAAGTGAAAATGATTCTGAGCCGCTAGATCAAAATTCATCACAAATCCAGTTTGATCCGAATATGTTCAATGATGATTTGTTCGCGTTTATGAACAATTCATCTGACCAAATTTCACCTGATAACAACAAAGCAATGGTCTTACCTAATTCCCTGGAACAACTTTTTAATGGTTATAAACAGTTTTGTACAGCCACTTCATCAGGTACTCACGGAAAAACAGCTCAATATTATTTTCAATACACACAATTCGTCAACTTATTCTTGCGATTTTCAAGGAGTATTCGTTCTAGTAATTATGAACTTTACTTGGATTCTCTTTTCAATATATCTGATTTGTTTTTTGCATTGAATCAACCGAATTATGCTAGATATTCGATTCTATATTTAAGCAATTTAATGAAATTACAAACCGAACAATCGCCTCTTCTTTCTGAATTTCGCCGAGGAGCGTTTGGTATCAGGCGTACAAAGGCAAAGTTTGCAAGATCACCTGTAGATTTGTCCCTGGAGCAGACTATAAACGCTGACGCTGGTAATACGTTGACGGGCATTACTCACTTTACAAATTCCATAAGTGCGAGACAAAAATGGGCTCTTAGTCACAGTATGAGAACGAAAATTTTAACAGCAGTCAAAAAAGAAACAGGCTTATTGCACGAAGATGATACGTCTCATTGTTTGCAAAAACATCAAATTACAAAAGATAAACGAGATTTAAACAGAATAATTGAAGTAATAAAGGACTCAATAAATCCCTTCGATCCAAACATAGATGAAAATTCGTTGTTTAACATTTCCACTGGCAAAGCAGCATCTCATTCTGTAGCTGATTTTCTCCTTAATATTACATCACTGGGAAACAAACAAAAAATTGACTTTATATCAGAATGTGTTGAAGAACCTGGAAGATTTGTAAAAGCAATTCGTAAAAATAAAATTTTAAATTTTGCATCTGAATGTTTAAAAAAACTCAGAAAAGTAAAGACGGAAGTAAACGGATTGTTCTGAAAATGGAACGAGATATATTTGGACGGCTATTGGCAATTGCTCTGGAAAAAAAAATTGATCTTGAGTACTGTTTAACGTTTCCGCTTGCACCTGCACCTCCAGCTCTTTTTCAATGTTCTGGTGAAATGTTCAAAACGGCCAAGTCTAAATTAGCTGATCACTTGAAATCACATATTAAACTAACTAATCCTCCAGCAATTGATATGGAAGTGATTGACGGTTTTTACTTTTTGCATCTCATTGGATCTTCTTTGCCTCAGACATTTGGAAAAGTAGCTGAATCAATTTTAATAAAACTTTGCTCAACAAGTGCTCATGAAATCCATTTAATCTTCGATAGATATCTGGTGCCTTCCATAAAAGATTGCGAACGGGAAAATCGATCAGAAACTAATATTCCCTACACTATAAACGGGCCTCTTCAACCCCGACCCACCAATTTTCTCGAAAATCTCAAAAATCGTCATTTCAAAGATGCTCTCATTCAGTTTTTAGCTAGTTACTGGGAGAACGATGTTTTTGCTCCAACATTACTCAATAAAATAGTTTTCATAACCGTTGGAGAACAGTGCTTCTCATATCGTTCAGATAGAAACAGTGTAATAAAAGCCGAAGAAACTCATTTAAATTGTGACCACGAAGAAGCTGACACGAGAATAATGTTTCACATAAGCAAAGCACCATCAAAGTCAAAAATTCTAGTGAGAGCAAACGATACGGACGTGCTCATCATTTTGTTAGGGAATATACAAAAAGTTCCTGACATGGAAATTTGGATGGCTGGAACAACATCTAAAAAAAAAGTACAGATCAAAGTTGTATAAATTGTACACAATTAGCTTTGAAACTGGGTCCAGAATTATGTCTTGCTCTACCAGCATTCCATGCTTTCACGGGTTGTGACTATACAGCTTCATTTTACAATAAAGGAAAAGTGAGGCCTTTTAAGTTATTCTCGAAAAACAAAAAATTCCAGAGAATCTTTGCGTCACTGACTGATGTAATTGACGTATTTGATGAAAACAAAATTAATACCATTCAAGAATTTACTGTTCTCATGTACGGCGTTAAAAAATTAAAAAGTGTAAATGATGCTAGGTATCATTTATTTAAAAAAAATATGCAGCAACAAAGAGTTCAGAAAAATTCTTAAAAACCCTAACAACCTTTGACTCAAAATTGATTCCACCTTGTTGGAAGTCATTAAAGCAAAAGATGCTCAGAACCATTTTTGTCAACTCAATGTGGTCCAAAGCAACAGATCCATGTTGTGTAAGCTTAAACCCTCTGGATTGCGGTTGGACTTTAATTGAAGGTACATTAAAACCAACATATTTCATCGGTGATCCCACGCCAATGACAGTTAAAGACATTTTATCGGAGTCAAATGATAATAACTTTGAAGACAAAGAAGTCACCGATGAAACTGATACTTCATACGAAAACTTCGATGAAACAGATATATTCTCAGAAGACGACGAAGAAGAAGATGATAATTATGAATATGATGAAAAGGGAGAAGATGAAGAACAGCAAGAAGAAGACGAAGATGAAGAACAGCGAGAAAAGGACGAAGATGAAGAACAGCAAGAAGAGGACGAAGATAGAGATTATTGAGATGTAATTTTTCATTACTATTTTTTCATTGTAAAAAATGATATATATTTTATTAATAAAAAAATTAATCCGCAATAATTACCCAACTTCATTATTATAAAGAATAATTAATAATTACTACCTTCATTGAGCAATATTTATCAATTTTTGTTTAAATAAATAATACAGTAGTTTTCAAAACAGGAATACAGAAAAGTCCATTGGTATTTAGAGAACAGATTCAGTAAAGTCTCAATATCCTAAGAAAATTGAGTAATCAATTTTTCTAATCAAGCATGATTTCATTTTTATACAGTTTTCTGTATGTATGTATTCAATATGCCTAAAAATCATCATTTCAAAAATAAAAAATTACAATTAAGATTGACTATAACTAGATTACATTATATAATCTAATCTCATATAATATCTTTGAAACACAAAGCAGTGTGCGCATTTCCTCTCCCTTGCTCACAGTCACACGGAGTGGAAAAAATTAATTCAAATGGTGGCAACCTCTGCTTGCGGCACTTATTTTACAGGCAACCATATGTTATTGTGTAGAGGAGAGAATAAACTTTAATTTGACATAAAATTGACTTAAAAAACACGTGACTGCAAATAATTAACAATAAGATACCTGTTTACACCTGGCAACCCATGGATTGCGGCTGACTGAGAGCTGGCAACCATTTTTTTAATATTCCTCACATTTTTTTCTTCCAAATGATGTTAAGTTCACTTAAAAAACATGTACCTGCATATTATTTACAAAAATTAATTACCATAAATTTAATTAAAGGTAATTGCGGCCAAATTTTGCCAGGCAACCATGGTGTAATCTATTCTACTATCATGTATCATTCTTAAAAAATAAGTTTCATTAAAAAAACAGATACCTGCAGATTCTAGCAGCCGGATCTTAGACTATCTCTTTCGAGCCCGTAAACTCATCACATTTAATTTACAGAATCTTGTAGCGCTTTAAAATCCTTTTTTTAATTCTATAATTAAAAATGAAGGAGATACGTTAACAAAAACAACAATATTTTTTGTATTCAAAAAATTCGAATAGCCCAGCATATTTTTTTCTGAAATTATTAATTTTAAATTGGTCCAACTTTTTAGACGTAATGAAATATTAGCAATATATTAGAATTAAAATGCGCAACTTCACCCTAATTTGAGTAACCCTGTATCTCGTGCCTTTTCCGAGATCGTAAGAATGCACTTTGAGATTGTAACACCCTGTATAATTAGACCCTAAATATCTACAGTTTTGGAATATGTAGCTTAAAAAAATAATAGGGACATTTTATATTTATCATAGAAAAACCAGCGGAAACCAAAAATAAAGTCCATAAACACCTTAATAATTTACCCTGTATAATTTAAAGTTATAATAGGCTTTTTTTGTTTCTTTTATAAGGCACTACCTTTTGATTTGAGCTATATTGGTTATATTGGTTAAGTTAATCAAACTAATCTATTTTTTTGCTGAAGTACATAGTATTAACTTAGGTAGCATAGTAAAAGTATAATCCAAAACTACCTTATTTTTTCCAACCTGTATATTTTGACTGTACTACAATGTGTTTATATCTTTCAGCTTAGTCTGACATTAGTGTTTGGAAAATTAATAATAAATTCTAACCGTTTATTCTTCTTTTGTACTCAAACATGTAATTTATAAGTTTGTGTATTTTAGGCAACTTTATAATAATTTAATTTGTTCCGACACCACTGTTATAAGAAACTTTCTATACAAACACTTTTTATATATTTTACTGTTCTATATAATATCCTATAGGAATGCATTAAAAGATGTTTTGTAGAAGCTTTAGTAAGATAGAAAATAAATTTAAATCATAGGAGATACTTGAAATTTCAACTTAGGAAATATCCAACTTTAAGGCTCTATAACTTTAAAACTAAACTAAAACTATATGCGATCGGGTTGCGTGCCCATGAAAACATTTAATCAGAAAGTTGAGATCTACAACATATTATTATTATTTTTTTTTATTTATCGAAAGCCACTTTCCATAAGGATTAAGCGGGGTCCTTTAGATTTTCTTGTCGTGAAATGCTTTTTAATGTTTTAAGGTTGAATTTTATTGCAAAAGTTTTTATAGGAGTTACTGTCCAAAGTAACCAATTAATGTTTAAAGATTTAAACCCCTAGTGGTTAAACCCCATTTTAAGGCTAGTGATAAATAGTGTTGTATTATTACATACTTTACCGCTAATAAATAAAATGTACTTTGTATCATAATTAAAAACCTTTCTGGGGATTGTAGAATAAGTTTTATAAACATAGGCCAATACAGGAATAAAATTATATACATATAAGGTAAATGCGTGATATTTTTATAAAATATTATAGAAGTACAAAAATACGAAGTTAAAGCCTGAAACTTAACTACGATATAATCAACGATCCATTATACTATATTACATTTTTTTTTGTCAAGTCTAGTTAAAGCTACTAATAAAATAATAAGATCGCCATCATTCTCGTCTTTATCAGATCCAACAGATTTACCAAATTTAGTTTGCGATTTTGGCAAGAATGGTCGTCGTCCTAATTTAATTAAAAACAGTGTCATATTAAACTACAATGGTTTATCTAAACAATTGCATTTCGATGCATTGCAGGGATAATGGACATGCACAAAGATTTTACCATATTTATAATAATACTGGTTGCAATCTGAATATTTTTGGGTAATACTAACTTTAGTTACTTTAAATGGAACACCCTATATTTCATGACGGTTTTAGATTCTACTTTAAAAAATAACTCAAGTTTGTTTATAATTCTAAGTGTCTAATTTTTTTGAAAAATGCAGAGGTAAAATTAAATTGATTTTACTTTAACACTTTTAACGCTTTAAACTTTAAAATGTGCAACAAGATTAGAAAGAGTCTGCCATATCATACGTAGGTCAAATTTCAAGATCAAATATTGTACAGGGTGATCAAAAAATAATTTCAGTTTTTCAGAAAATCAAATAGCCATATCTCTCTTATTTTAAATGGAACACCCTATATTTTTTTACGTCACATGATGACAAATAAAATATTCTTTCAAATGGTTATAGGTGGCCTATACCTATCTTTTGTGCTTTTTAGTAAAAGCTGTTTTTAAACTAAATAAAATATAGTTTTCTCTTTCAAACATTTTTATCCAAATCCAGAGGCATCTGCTTGGTAACTTATGATGTAAACTAGATATCTGTAAAACTGTCTGTAGATGGGCTTTTAATATTTCCATTATAGAATTCTGTAATCATTATTATTATATATAATAAAACTAAGTTGATAAAATGTGCGTGCCGATAAAACTTGAAAAGGAGTCCCGATACGATAAAGGGACTTATATAGTGTAATAGCCCTTTATCTCCCCTCGAACAAGAAAGTTCCCGTTTTACCCTAAAGGGCGTATTTTTAAAGATATAAGGACTCTTCCAACCCTTCAACTTGGAAATTAAGTGTAGTGGCGCCATCTGTTGTCGAGTATTTGAACTTCATTCAGAACAACGGTTATTTGAGCTTATATCAACTCCCGAGCTAAGCCGGGAATCATAGCTAGTTAGAGATAAAGAAGCAAATTGCAGGGCCTTAACCTTAATGATGCAAATATGAGTGCTTGGGATGTCGATCTCATTCCTGGTTTTCAGATTCAATGGGCATGGATCAGTGCAAACCAGCTCAGGAGTCTGTTGGGTCTAATCTCTAATGTCCTTTAAACCTTAGAAGCACTCGTAACTGGACTCTTAGAGGTGAGTTCTCTGATGATGAAGCACAACAGATAGTATTTCCTTAATGCTGGTGAACTTACAAAGAGGACCAAGGAATTTTAAAACAGATTACTGCCAATGCATCCTGGTACACGAGAGACTCCTTTTCCAACAAGTTTCAGAAAGCTAACAACGAGAAGTCAGTGCCCTTTAAGAGCATCAAGCATCAAGGAATATTTTGCAAAGTTGTCCTCGGTTAACCAAACAGGAAGCAAAACATCTCTCCCCATATTTGGTGGCCAATGATCCAAAAGTTTGAAGATGATTTCTTCAAGTACTTGGAGGAACAAAGCCCTGTGAGAACTGGAACTCTGACGCTTTAAAGAATTGAGAGTGACCTAAACAAAATATTGAGAGTACTTAAAGCCACATTTTTGGCCAAAAATGGATTCCAGAATAATGTAGGAATCTGCAAATGGTTGAAATTTGATGACCACTTTTCTCTAGACAAGTATGATAAAAATGGTGAACAGGTGACATTCGGATTTAAGCGAACAGAGTCAGTGTCAAAATAAAACATTGGTTTTATTCCGCAAAAAAATATTATTAATAATGTTATAAAATACTTTAAAAAGGATGATAGCCCGAATAAAGCAATAAAGGAAGAATATAAAGCCATAAAAATGTATAAAGTGGGTACAAAATATAATTTAAAAAATCTATGTCCATCCAAAGCCTTAGACACAATGTACACCTATAACAATAATGTGACCCAAAAAGTAGCAGCAACTAAAACTTAAACAGAACCTTAAAAGCCTAATCCTATTCGTTATGAAAATTATACACTTTATGAAGAAAAGAAACATGTAACCTCACATTTAATTTTACATACATAAAAGGAAGTAGGTATTTTCCAATGTTTCTCTTGGAGCTGACTATGGTATGTTTTAAAAGGAATTTATGTTTAAATGCATATAACTCAAGAAAATCATATTAAATAAATATATTTAAAGGAGATTTAAAAATTAACTATTATTAAGGTTTATAATTTTTAAATTTTGTAAAAATCCCACTAATTTTTAAATGCATTAAGCAAGCGAAGACTATTGATTATAATTTTGCATTAATTGACTACACAAAATAAAAATTATGTAATATATTTGATTTGGCTGTAATAATAATAAATTATTTACAGATAAAACCTCTACTCATTTATTGTTTACTCTCTTTGTAGGAAAAAAATCGTATTACAATAGTTTCAACACGAAAAAAACCCTGTATACGGGTGTGGTAAATGTTTATCAGTACTTTGCAATTGCCCAAGTGAAATAGAGAGGATACTGAATCACATGAGTTTGACTGAGACAGACGATGCAATTAGAATGCGATGTTGTATAATGAACAAATTTTTTCCCTTTTTTTTTTGCTTACACCCAACCGTATTCCCCCATCATTACCGCCGAGGCTTTTCGTTTTGCTTATCAGGAGCTTGCAGCAGTTCAGGTATTCAGTAACATGTTAGACATGTAAGGGGAGTATGACTCCTTGTTTAATTAAAAGGAATTAAAAACTCCTAAAGTGAAAAGCATTAATTTTCTTTTTGCATTGGGGTCTAAACAAAACTTAAATGAAGTAATGCTATTAAAAAAAAATAAGACTAAAAAATAAAAATACAATTCTTAAAAAAAAATAAAAGAACATAAAAGCATTTCTAACGGAAACGTTTATACAATATTGAAAATCTTTTAAAAATCTTAGTTTATTATGGTTTTCAAAGAGACCACCACTTTACGCAAGACAATATTTTAATCTGTTGTAAAATGTGGTTATCTTTGGTTTTCATGCATTTGAGGTGATATGCCTATGATTAATTTTTTGTTTGTTTAAGTCGTTTGCACGTTTGTGACGGTGCCTATAAATTTGTTGGTTAACTTGTTCTCATAGAAATAAATCATCAGGTGGTAGATTTGGTGATTTATTTACCGTTTTATGATAACTCTTTCGCTAATTATTACAATTTGGAAACGTGACTTCCAAAATCTGCAGATTATAAGCCGGACAACCATTTTCTCGATACCAATCTTCTTTAAATTGATATTGAGAGCCAGAACAATTAAATTAAGCTGATTTCCTAAAATATTTAAGTATTTGATGGCATTTGAATTTTCTCCAATAAAAATAAGGCCAATGGTATTATTGTAAAAATGAAGATTCATCAGCCAAATGAATATTTTTGATAAATGTGTCATAAGCCAATGCTTATGCTAAATACCAAATACAACTCACCAGAGGTGAAAATAGTGCCGATAGTGATAGGTACAAGAGGAGCGATACCATCTGGGATCAAGAAGGAACTAGTGTCAATGAGGATCTAGAGCGAGAGCCTCGGAAAAATCCTTTCAATGACTGCTTTGAGGGCAAGCATTGAAATTTATCACCAATTTATGGACATTTATGTCCGGGGAGGACAGAGTAGCACACACACTGGTAACTAGAAATCTTGATTATCATTTGTTTATTTCGCTGGGGTAAAATTTTTACTATAGTTTTATTTAATTGACTCTCTTTATTAATTTAAGTTTACAACTTCAATTGCAAAGTTTTAGTGTCTAGTATGAAATATAGAAATAAAACAAGTTGGTCAATTGACATTTTTGCTTTCAATTATATTTTTTTAATGACAACCCTTTTTAGATAAGCACTTTTCCGAAAAATAATTTTTTGATGAATATATTGACACCAATTTATTTGTGATTGGATTAAAAATAAGGACATAAATAAAGGACCAGGGCTACCTAGATGCAATATTACAAATAGCTCTAAAAAAAAACACTTTTTAAAATGTCAAATTCCTATTTAATGGACAATGTTGTTTACTGTTTTTAGTAAAAAGTCCTAATATAAAATTCTTTCATTAATTTCACAATTTTTCTTTTAAGGTCGTTATGAAAGCAATTACAGGATATTGTTCAAAGGTAATATAGTACTGCTTTTTTCATTGCCTATTGCTAATTACTGTTAAAAATAAATTTACAGTAATAACTAATAATAATCGATAAAACGCATTAAAGATAGGCAAAACGGTACTTCTTTTAGAAAAGTCTCTGTAATATCTTTAATAACGACCCTATAAAATAATGCGAAAACAGTCGAGATATTAAACTAAAAAGACTTTTTTAATTTTAAAGATTTACAACTCTTTGCTTTTTCAAAAATCTTTACAAGTCCTTGGTTTTTAGTGTATTTAAATAACTTTTTAATTTAACATATTGTTGTATTTTTTAAAAAAGGGTACTTTACCCTTAAGCGGTTTTTGCTTTTGGACCAACTCTGTATATTATTTAACTTTTAATAAAACTTACTACTGCTAATACAGTTTCGGACCATGCACCAACTTTTATAAAAAATTAAATTTTCTGATAAATGGTAAATATTTTTTTTCATTTCCTGTATAATCAAACCTGCCAAAACATTCCGAGCTAATAATTTAGTGGGGTAAAAAGAGTAAGTAAAAAGTTTTTTTTTATTTGGTAGATTTGGAACTCAAGAATTTCCTTACATTTTGCAGATGCCCAGTAATTTATTTAATTTTTAAACAACTTGTATAATTTACTTGTTTTTAAATACATTTATTGCTGGTATCTTTATTAGGTATAAATTAAATAAAAATTGGACAAAAATGCACTACTTTTGAATAACTTCTTGTATATTTACTAAATTGAAATCAAAGTTTTAAAACTACTCTAAGTAATGATTTAGTTAATCTAAATAATATAAACACTAAAGTGGTAAAAATAAAATGTTTTTTTTAATTTGTAAATTTGAAAGAACTTTGGTTTTGAGCAAAAATGTGACTTGTTTATTTAACACTCTCTATAACGTAATCGTAGCAACGTTTAAAGAATTGGCCATAAGCACCGTAAAACAAATAATAATAATAATAAAGGTTTAATAAATTACATAATACTTTTCAAACCCCGCATATATCGATATCAAAATTAAGTAATCAATTATTGAGATAAAAAAAAATAAACCGCCTGACAAGGAAAAATGTGATATTTTAAACATTTTTAAACCAACTTAATATTTTTAAGGCCATTTTAAAAATTATATCTAGGCGGTCATGATTAAACTCAAATAATAATAATAATAAATTAAGAACTTAGGTGATGTTTGAAAAATACAATTGCAAAGTTTTAGTGTCTAGTATGAAATATAGAAATAAAACAAGTTGGTCAATTGACATTTTTGCTTTCAATTATATTTTTTTAATGACAACCCTTTTTAGATAAGCACTTTTCCGAAAAATAATTTTTTGATGAATATATTGACACCAATTTATTTGTGATTGGATTAAAAATAAGGACATAAATAAAGGACCAGGGCTACCTAGATGCAATATTACAAATAGCTCTAAAAAAAAACACTTTTTAAAATGTCAAATTCCTATTTAAAAAGGTCTTAAAAATAATAAAATATACAGGAAGTATATTCTGGTTAAACTGAAAGTAACCAAAAAGTAAGAAATAAGCAAAAACTCTCTTTTCCATACTTCTTACCTATACCAAGCTTCTTTTGATATGTCTAATATATTGGGATTTATACCTTCTTCTAATAGATTTGTTGATACTCGGTATATATTATTAATTATTAAACATTTTAATATAAACATTTGGTAACTGCATACATATTAAATTAAATATTTATCAAGGCTATTATATTAAGAAATGAATATATTTACAACAGTTCTAAAAACAGATCATTTTTACTCTGCGGGAGTTACCGATGATGGTAACTGTTGAAAAAATTGGGTTTCGGCAATAGGACAAGAAAAAAAAGTTGCATTGGAGCTAATAATTATAAATGCTTTTAACATCCAAGATTCTTATGATCCAAAATTAATTAGTACAACTCATTGATTTTAAAAATTATTTACTGTTTTTGTATACCGGGTGTTTCTTACAGATGGTTCCCCCTATAACTTTTTTACCTTTTACGATAGAAAAATAAAATTTGGTATATGATTATTTAACATATTTGTGAATTGTTTAATCTATTCATTTTTTTTTAATTACTTTCGGTTTAAACGGAATCGACTGCTACTTTTAAATGTTAAATGGCAACCCTGGTATCTTTTAGCTTGTTTTAACAGAATATGACATTCTGAATACAATGACACCTCATATGTCTAAAGTGCAAAACGGTTTATTTTAGGTCAAGTAGCCATGGAAAAACAAAATTAATGGCCTTTTATTATCTACGACTTCTTAGGGCGAAGTCAAAGTGTGCAAAATCCTATTTATCCTTTTTTTTCAAATGTTTTTTTTTGTTTAGTAAAAAATAAAAAAACAAATACTTGGTTATTTAAATTTTTCACATATATTTTAAGGTTATGTGAAACAAGCGTAAATACAAAAATTTTAAATCTTTACATTGCCTACAAATCTGCCACGTATAAATATTTTGACGGTAAATTATTATAAATCTGTCAAGTTATGACGGCACATTTTTTTTATCTGGTGTGTTTATTGTTCCATTTTTTTAGGCACACATTGGCACACGTGATTACTTGTTTTATTCAATTTTTAGAAGTACTAAAATAAACAAAACGGACGGATAAAACAAAATTAAAAGACTCCTTGCTTTACTGTACACAAGTAATGTTTTAAAATATAATCATGAGATTCTAGAAGAGTAGTAGTGGTCTAAAAAGTGCGGTCAACCAATTTTTGCAATGACAAAAGTAGATTTTTTCTTTTTATAAAAAAAAATTGTTTAAATTACAAAACAACCAGAGTAAAGAACTAATTTTTTTCTGTTTAAAATATTTGAAAAAATACCACGTACACTGGATAAAGCGTATGAAATAACACAAGCATAATTGTCAAAATAACAACATAAAATAAATTACAGGCGATCTGAGGTCGCAAAGTGGAAGAAGGTGAGTTTTAAAAGGTAAAAAATGGAAACCCCATCCTCCCAACAACATGCTGATGCTAACTAAAAAGATATTAAATTGTTTGTAATTTAAACATTTTGTTTGTTTAAAACTTTTTAATTGTAAACTGTTCTAAAACTTGAAGTTTTATACAATTTGTACTGGTAGTAGTGGTTTCTTAATAAATATTAGCCTTTGTCGTAGGATCACAAAATGGCACTGATGATGGGGTAACCCGAAAGCGCTTTGCCATAGCTTAAAATAAATAAAAATTTTGCACGTATATACAAAGTTGGTCTTTTCTTTCTACTCTTGGAACATGCACACAGCCACTCAAAACGTCTAAATTTTATAACAGGTCATTCTTGTGATTTTGACCGTCTTATGGTTTTTAGGAAAGCACTGAATTATAGGAAATGTTCCATTAGTAGTGCTTTAGTATAAACTGGTATTTTCTTGAGAAAAATGAAATTTATTTTAGGTTTAAAAAGGCGACACAACTTTTTGCAGAAGCTTTTGAGGTCCAGCTTTTTGCTAAATATTAGTATTAATATAAGACTTTGCGGCACGAACGCCATTGCGTAAGTGCTTTAGAAAACAATTTGGTACATGTAAAGGTTAAACTTTATAACATATTTGCTTATATTGAAATTAATTTAAATTTCTCATTGGCTTTTTGATTATTGCAAAATAAACTAATAGGTTTAACACCATGTTCTGTCCATTTCTATCACGTCTGAAACGTATGTTGGACCAGGATCTTTTTCTGACAACATTAAAAAACACAGTAAGGCTAACCTTAGCATAGCAAACAATTGGGGACCATATTCAGAGATAGATAGAAATTATTGGTGTGAAAATATCCAAGATGGATGCCACATGAATTAACTGAGAAGAATTTGAATGATCGAGTCGTCGTTTGCCTTTGCGTGCCTTTCTTGAACCGAATAATAATTGGGAATGAAAAGTGGATGGCCTATAAAATCATCGTAAGAAAAAGGGTATACTGTTAACCGGGAAAACCTAGCCTTTCACCTCTACACCAAATTTGACTCTGAGTAAAAGAATGTTGAGTATATGGTGGGAAATTTGAGGACCAATACATTATAAGCTTTTAAAACCAAAGAAAAATTTTAATTCGGAGAAATATTTTCAGTAACTGAATAATTTAAATACAGCAGTTCTGAAACGTATGTTGGACCAGGATCTTTTTCTGACAACATTAAAAAACACAGTGAGGCTTACCTTAGCATAGCAAACAATTGGGGACCATATTCAGAAATAGATAGAAATTATTGGTGTGAAAATATTCAAGATGGATGCCACATGAATTAACTGAGAAGAATTTTAATGATCGAGTCGTCGTTTGCCTTTGCTTGCCTTTCTTGAACCGAATAATAATTGGGAATGAAAAGTGGATAGCCTATAAAATCATCGTAAGAAAAAGGGTATACTGTTAACCGGGAAAACCTAGCCTTACACCTCTACACCAAATTTGACTCTGAGTAAAAGAATGTTGAGTATATGGTGGGAAATTTGAGGACCAATACATTATAAGCTTTTAAAACCAAACAAAACTTTTAATTCGGAGAAATATTGTCAGTAACTGAATAATTTAAATACAGCAGTTCAATAAAAGAGGCCTGCAATGTTCAATAGAAAAAACATCACCTCTAGTATCTGCTTTAAAAACTCGACAAAAAATTGCAGAACTGGACTGGGAAATTCTGTAGTATACACCATTTTCCCCTGACACACACTGACTGTTTTGTCCTTACAAAAGTTTTAAATGGCAAAATTCAGAAAAATAAAAAAGATGATAAACAAGCACTGGTTTTATTTGTCTCATTTAAAAATAAAATAGTTTCCAGAAATGGGACAAATAAGTTGCTTTAACGCTGGCAAGAAACAATTATTATTAAGTAATAAAAATTAGTATTTTGTTTAATAACAAAAACAAACTTTCCGGTAAATTTGATACTAAAGGCAAAATGGTTAAAAGAATCTGTATCATAAAAACAACATAATTCTACACCTATGTTATATCATTTATATATATATTGTTCCAAAACACCTCGTATAAAAACACGTGCCTTCGTTTTTATACCTTTATTAACAATGTAACGTAACTATGGTTACAATAACGGCAAAATCTTAAATTGTCACTGTCTCGAAGTTTACAGCACAAAAGTCGAATATGTACTAACTGATCCGAGGTTTCCCGTCGCCCTTTTATAGTATGGTGGAAGAGTAAAGAATGATCTCGAATATTCGAGAAATATCGTGAAAATTCCATAGTACATGATGGCATAAAAGTTATTAATGGATAATTCGGGCGTTTTCGGAAACCTTCGAAAGTGATGAAAGAACTTGGAAAAATTAAGGTAAATTATTTAAATAAATTAACAAACTAAATTAACAGGTCCTAACTTTATACAATTCTATAAACTAACACTTATTTTTAATGTCCGTAACATTGCCCCCTCCCAAGTTTTGATCGTCTCGATCAAGTATCTTCACGGTCTTAATAGCGGCTTAGCATTTTTAGATGTACTTCTTTCATTATGCCGTGTCACCACTTTACATGACTTCTGTAGTTTCGGTGAACCCCCTTGATTCTTCTCGTATTGTATAACGAAACGTCTTCACCTTCTTCTGAGTCTTTAAACCTTGCTTGAATAATGCTCTCTGAAATTGGCGGTAATGTGACATCTTCTGCAAGTACCACTTCTCGAATTGTTGTTTCATTACTTTTTGGAAATTTCATCACAATTTTCTCATTGTTAGTTCTCAGTACCCGTTGTGGAAGGTCTAGTACAAACTTCTAATTTTTCATAATGTCAAGGCCGAGAATAACTTCGTCCATTATATCGGCTACAAACACAACGTGCGTAAATGTTGTTGTTCCTAGAGTAATTCTAGCTTCGTGTATGCCTTGAACTGGTATGACTTCACCATTGGCAGTTTCCAAAATATAATTCTTCTCAGGTCGGAATATTTTGCATTGGGATATGATGTTATGATGGTATGTGTAGATCCAGTATCTAGTACCATCTCACATTCTCGACCGCATACATTTCCAGATACTAACAAGCTGGAGCCATTGTTCTGTAACCGGGATACCCTAATTGTTTTTGTTGATGGTTCTTGGTAACACTTAGCCAGGTCTCGCCCCTTGAACTGGGAGTCTTCTGCACTACTGGAAGAGGCCTGAAAACTGGAGCAATTTCTCTGTATATGCCCCTCTTTACCACACTTCCAACAACGAATGATATTTCTTCTTCTAAATGTAATTCTGTTGTCTTTTTCAGTTTGTTGATTACGTATGATTTCTTGCAACTCCTGTATCACTCTGGTCAAATTACTATTTGGATTGCCATCTTTTGGTGGATAATTTGTTCTTCCAAGTCTTGCCTGAGTTCTGGATGTCCGCTTTGCTGTTTCAAACATAAGTGCGTAAGCAAGAGCTTCAGAAATTTTCTTAAGCTTGGCCATTCTTAATGCTTGACTCATATCTGGATCACGTAGACCTTCAATAAAACTGCCAACAGCTAGTTCTTGTTTTATTTTTTCCGGGTAGGCTGGATATGACAGGTTAATTAGATGTACAATATCTGCTTCATACTCCTGGAGACTTTCGTTGTATTTCTGTCTTCGTCCATGGAGCTGCGCCTTATAGACTTCTTGTAGATGGGTTTCGCCGTACCTCATCTCCAGAAACATGATAATCGATTCATAATCGGATAACTTTTCTTCGGGAATGTTTCTTAACACCTCCATGGCTTTTCCTCGAAGAGCAAGTACAAGAGCTCGTGCTCTTTCTGTTGGGCTCCAGTTGTTGCCGTTTGCAGCTGCTTCAAATTGTCTAAGGTACGTAACCCACGGTACGTTTCCGTCAAAAGTTGGTGGTTTCATATAAGTTGCTGGAGTACCACATCCTGAGACTACACCTGTACTGGCAATATTTTTAATTTGCAGCTGTAATTGTTGTACGTCCTGTTGCATTTGCCCTTGAACTTGTTGAACTTGATCTTGGACTTGTTGCACTTGACTTTGAATCAATTGTACAGTCTGCTGTATTTGTTCTTCCAATTCTTCTTTAACATCTTCTTTGGCGAGTGTTAACTCAAGCAACATCATTTCATCTTGGCCGTGATAAAATTCTTCTTTTAGATTTTCTCTGATCTTCACCATCATCTCTTTTAATTCTTGTTTAATTTCTTCTTCACTAGTTCGAATTTCAAGCTTTATTTCTTCTAGACTGGACTTCATTTCTTCTAAACTGGTCTTCATTTCGTTTTTAAGATCTTCTTGTTTTTTTATCATTAGCTTAATTAGTGCACATATTTCCTCCATCGCTTCAGTTTGCTTTCTGGTCTCTACTCGCATTCAATCTTCGTAACCACTTCGGCTTCCTCGGGTAATCTCGATCCACTTCACTTTCTTCGGGTTACTTCGTTCCGCTTCCGACACCAAATGTTCCAAAACACCTCGTATAAAAACACGTGCCTTCGTTTTTATACCTTTATTAACAATGTAACGTAACTATGGTTACAATAACGGCAAAATCTTAAATTGTCACTGTCTCGAAGTTTACAGCACAAAAGTCGAATATGTACTAACTGATCCGAGGTTTCCCGTCGCCCTTTTATAGTATGGTGGAAGAGTAAAGAATGATCTCGAATATTCGAGAAATATCGTGAAAATTCCATAGTACATGATGGCATAAAAGTTATTAATGGATAATTCGGGCGTTTTCGGAAACCTTCGAAAGTGATGAAAGAACTTGGAAAAATTAAGGTAAATTATTTAAATAAATTAACAAACTAAATTAAAAGGTCCTAACTTTATACAATTCTATAAACTAACACTTATTTTTAATGTCCGTAACAATATATACAAGCTTCGTCTCTGAAGTTGGCCCAGTTGGCAATATAAATAAATATTTGTAAAGGACTCCGCAGTATTAACATTAAAAACAGGCATAGGTAAAATTCTTTAATATTGTAGTATGTTAAAGTCCCATGCCTACTGGTAATATTTTTATACACATTTTGGGGGTCACCGTTAATATTTTGGATTTAGGGCTAAAGTGAGGTCCCTGGATGATAAAAAAACACATTATAAAAATACATTTTTTTTAAACATAGATAGAAGATCGAAATATGAGTTATTTAATTAAAAATGCATATATCTAAAAGATAGAATTACCTTTAAAGTTTGCAGTCCCGCAAATTATCTACAGGGTGGTCCAAATTATAACCTAGAAAAATTGTGCCAATACAACCACATTTAAGATGGTTTAAACCATCAAATGAATGTTAAAACAGTGAAGAATTTTTTAGTGCCCTTTTATCTTTTTACCAAGTTTTAATAGTCTAAGTTTTTGGGACATTTCTAGAGAAAACAAAAAAGAAACTAACAAAATTACATATTTTAGCTGGTTGGGCCAACTTCACCGAGATGGGGCTCGTTTATATTTATAGATTTTAAATATGTCCAATATACTTTTTACCAACAGTTACTTATATTGTATAGCTATCCGATAAGAATAAATTATTAAATTTTATAAATAAAAAAAAACTAAGATTAATATGACTTAAAATACACATATATAATAGATGTTATTTATTTGGGTACACACCAAATCAGATCATCTTTGCTAAAACAAAAAAAAATCAAAAACCCAAAAAATTAAAATTCGTAACTTTAAAACTAAAAATCGACGTTTCGGTAGCATAATAAAAAAATTAAAAATTTACTATTATCTAGGTTAAAAAAAATAAAATGTTAGCTTAAGTTAAAGGATATTCTGAAAAAAAAACATTTGACTAAAATTTTAATTTTTTGTTGTGTAATAGGGACACTATAACATCTATTTAAAGAATTCGCCGGACCAATACAAAACATATCTTTAATACACACATACAAATTATAAGTATTTATTAGCCATATTAATATTTATTTGTTTTTAAGTCACACGTGGAAAAAGTAAATTGTTCATTTCAAAACCAGCATAAGACAAAAGTAAACAATTCTGATTAAAAACAAAAATATATACACACACCTCAAAAAATCTTGACCCCTCATGGTATTTAAAACTGTAAATAAAGTTAGTGTAGTAAATTCAGTTTATTGTTTTATTGGTAACATTTTATGTCGTTAAATATCATTTTTCTTTGCAGCTTAAATAAAAAAAGTAAAAATATAAAATATGATAAAAATAAAAAAAAATAGTTTTTTTAATAGAAAATGAGGGCAACATACAACATACATACAACATAACAAAACTTTAATAAAATCAGTATGGCCACCTTCTTGCTCAATGAGTTGACCAACACGTCTTGGCGTACTACGAATTAGGTTGTCAACAGAAGCTTGATCCATGTTTTCCCATTCCTCTTGGGCAGCTATAACCGAAAGGTTAGAGGATTTTCTTTCTTTTATTAGCCCAGCAATATGTTATCACACATGTTCAATCAGATTCATGTCTGGCGAGTTCGCAGGTCAGACCAGTTGTTCGATATTTTCTTCTCGAAGCATGTTTTATACCCTTTGAGTACGATGTGGCGTGAAATTGTTATCTTAAAAAATAAATTTATAACCAATTTCAATGCGCAAGGGTTAAACGATAGGTTTGATAATTTTTTCCTCGTATATAGCACCTACCATGGTCCGCTCGATAAGAATAAATGGAGTTCGCCGCCCATACATTATACCTAGTGGATATAATCCCGAGCCTTTTTTCCAATTCTGAGATTCCGAAACTGGGCACAGAAAATCCGGGATAGAGTACAAAAAAGGGAAATATTTAAAAAATAAGCTTTTATTTTTTTAACTTTCTTTAGGACAAAAAATGTGAACAAAAAGAACTAACCAGAACTAAAATACAGAAAAATCAACTTTTTTTTTGATAAAGACATTTCTACAGTCGTCTTGATAAGGTAACTTTAAAAATAAAAACCAACCTGTATTTCTGCAACATCGACATACCCTCACATAACCTCTAATTGATCGCATTAAAACATTTGTTATTTGTTACAATACAAGAACCCTAAGGCAATAATAAACCCTATATATAATACAAACTAAAATATCCAAAATATACTTTGAATAAACATATTTTACTGCAAAATTCTCATAACTAGCGTGATGCGGAGTGTTGTTTTTACATGACATTTCTTCAAGTAAGACCGCATAAAACTAACTTAAATCAGCTGGAAAATAAAAATGGTTGACTTTTTATTAATATTGGCAGTGGCGTAGCGTGCCTTGGAAGGGCCCCGTATCACAATAAGCTAGGGGGCCCCCAAAAAGTTAGAAAAACAAAAAAAAGGTCCTCACTTTCCAAAACTATTCTTTTCCTTATTTCTAATTTTTTTCTTACACACATTTGGGGACCCTTATACCCCGGGGGCCCCGTAACATTGATACGGGTAATACGGCGGTAGCTACGCCCTTCATTATTGGCAACACACAACTTGATAAAGTAACCAAAAACCTAAGTGCGTTTTGTATCATGCAATTATTTTGAAAACATTGCATTTATTTCTAAATCCCAAAAATCTCTGTATTTAGGAAATTTAATCCCAAGATGTCGGGACTGTAAAAGGGGCGGGATCCCGGAATTGTATGCCCTAATTATACAGTCTCAAAACATGACTGTCCCTCCTTGGTACAGAGCAACTTCTCAGGCAAAAATTAGTCGTTCCAGTCTGTCTCGACGCCTTCATACCCTTTCTCTGCGGCTGTCACTTACCAGGCCAAATCTTGTCTCATCGGAGAAGAGGACATTTCACCATTGTGGTAAAAGCCAATTTCTACGCTCCTGATCCCATTGCAATCGTGCAGCAATATGTCGAGGTGAAAGGGTAGGCACTCTTAAGGGAATTCTAGCTTTTAAATTGTTAGAATGTAATTGTCTTCGAATTATGCTTATCAAAATTGTTCTCCGGTACGTACATACAAAAATTACTTACGAAGAGCTGGTACTTCTCCTACTCCGACGATATTAACATCACATAACGGTCTTCTCTATGTGTTGTTACTCTAGGAAGACCAGTTCTTCACCTTTGTTTTTATGCGTCTGACTGAGGTCCTGGGGATGTTAAGATTCGAAATTTGGTGCTTTGACACACCTTGGTGTAAAGCCACTATTCTTCTTCCGTTAAACAAGTCGGATTTTCCGGCATTCTGTACAAAAATTGTTTGTGTATTCTTTCGATTAGAATTTAAAACTGCTATCTCTTATAGATATTCGTTTATTTTTGTACTTTTGCTATCATTTTTTTCTCGATAATTATATTTGACATTTTATTGACATTTATGTACAAATTTTTGTCATTTTACAGTTAACGGTTTAAAAATATATCAGGGGGCCAAGAATTTTGGAGGTGTGTGAATATATAGTTTTTAAGAAATATGCATAAATTAAAAAAGCAAGCCAATAAATACAATTTTTGAATAAAGAGGACAAATTCTATTTGGCTGCATCTTTAAAAAACAGTTTTAAAACTTTTGGGTTATTTTTACGGTATTTAATTAAGGAAAATAATTAAGACTGGCCCCTATTTTTTGATATTCTATGTAGGTTTAATAATCCTTTTTGTTTATTTATGCCATACATTGGAAAAAATACAGATGTGGTAAACCTAATACTAAAGACGAAATAGTATAAACACTCTGTATCATAAAAATTAAAATTTTTAGATATATGTAATATGTTATTTTTTTACATTTACAGATGTAAGATATGTTCAATATACTTTTAAAAAATAATTATTTTGTTTGCATAGCTATGCGATAAGAATATCTGAATAAATTTTATAAATAAAAAAATAGATTAGTATGACTTATAATACACACATAGGTATTATGAGTATTTATTAGCCACTTAATATTTATTTGTTTTTAAGCCACACATGGAAAAAAATTAATTCTTTAATTCCAAACAAACATAAGACAAAAGTCAACAATTCTGATTAAAAGGAAAAATATACAGGGTGTTTTCCAACTACGGTAAGAAAATTTAAGAACGTATTCCTGAAACAATTTTATGAAAATGTTTTTCTAAACATAGGTCTGGAAACTTTTTGTTTATAACATAAAAAAAGCGGCTTTTTAATAATATTTTAAGTATGCCTTATCCGATTATCATCAAATTCAGCTGCGGTATTTGTTAAAACAGAAAGTTAATTTAGCAATAAATTCATTTTAATCAGTTAAAGCAGTGGCGGCATTGGACGCATCTCAGCTAATATTATTGACAAAAAAATGAACGCCACTGGCTTCCTTATATTTTTTTCAGATGAAACACCTAAAAATATTATTTTTTTGTGTTTTAATATTATTTCGTTGTTTAGTTAGATTTACAAAAGAAAAAATAAAATTCGCTAAACTGCATATTCCTGGACCATACAAGAAACATCAGGACATTTGAGGACCCATGTTTATATGAACTTCTTTTATGAAAATGGCTTAGACATACGCCCTTACATTTTTTTACCGCAATTAGAAAACACCCTGTATATATTTTTTTTAAAAATATGCATAAATTAAAAAGAAGATAAATCGTATGGTCATGCAGCGGTACTCAGGTAGGTGGGTGGAAATGATATCTCACGGCCCGAGGGCTCCGATATTATACCGAGAATCTACCACACAGAAAATATAAAACAAAGATTCCGGACAGAAATGAATAGACGGATCATATGAAAGACATTCTCACTCCTAAAGGACTTGTCTGGCACAAAGATGGGGCTAAAAATAGGAGTGGAACAGGAGCTGGTGTATGGAGTGAAAATCCAAGGATGGAGCAAGCCTTCGCCCTTGGAGGTGATGCAATCTGGGCTTGTGCCAGATTGATCTTGGACAAGCAATACAGAGGCAAACACCTATATATATGCAGTGACTCAAGAACTGCCCTACAACTATTAAGTGGGGTAACAATTGAGTCTAAGCTAGTTAAAGACTGTATAGCGACTATCAATACATTAGCAGAGTCCAATACGGTATGGGTACCAGGACACACTGGTATTAAAGGAAACGAGGCAGCGGATAGACTGGCGGTAGCGGATAGCAATAACCCAAACCTGGCAGTACCCTGCCCCCGTGCATGTTCGGTGGGTTCCTCAAGCGATGGGCCAAGGATTGGACCAGAAGAAAGTTTGGAAATGGGGATAAAACCCCTACTCACGTGATTATGGAATGTAGGGGTCTAGAGGGTCCACGAGAGGCCATATTTGGAATCTACAAAAATGAATCCGAATCACTAAACCTTGCGGGACTGGACCTAGGGCGAATGCTACAGTTGGCACATAGCACCGACCTGGGCAAAGTACCGACACTCTAAAGGATATTCCCCTATAAATGGAATCTGCGTACAATGGCCTGCGCTGGCTGAGTGCGCAGCAAATATCTTTAAAAAAAAAGAATTAAAGAAGTTAGAAAATAAATACAATTTGTAAATAGGAAGGATAAATTATAATTTCACCGCATATTAGGTTTTTCCAGCAAAATGTTGAAAATACATGTTAGCAACAGTGGTAAAACGCAGAAATTGTTACAAACATTAGTCGGGAATGTTGGCAACAGTTTTTTGCTGGAACGAAAAATAAACAAGGCGCGCATGCTGCTTATCATTAATACAAAAAATGTTATGTTAAAAATTTGTCAGTATTGTTTAAAGAAAGTTTGCAAACTTTTCAAACAGCTTCCAACATGTTTTCAACATCTTAAAATTACTGCTGGAACCACAAATAATTGTATAATGTTACAAACATGCCACTGCTGGAACAACAAATTTAACGTGCGCAGAATCCAAACGGTTGCAAACATTTCTGACAGCCTGCTTGAACAAACCTATTAAAAAAAATGCAATTACAAAAATACAATTTCAAAATATTCGGGTAATTTTTACGGTATTTACGGTTAAATATTTAAGTAGTTCCAAATATGAAAATAATTTAGATTGGCCCTTATTTTTTGATTTTCTATGAGGTTAACCGATAAGGTTGTACAAAGACAAAAAAACTTGTGTAGCTGTTATAAATAGAAGCATATCCTCTAATGGGACTAATGATAAGTATAAGGATACTACAGAAAAGAATAAAAGTGACCTGACTGAAGGTTCTTTTGTAATTTATTTATTTATTTATAAATCCCAACTAACTTATACAAGTTTATTACAGGGATTGTCTAATCCAAATAAACAAACTTAAACATAAATATTATACATTATAAACAATCATAAAGTCAAAAAAGAAACTTAATAATAAAAGAAAGTAATAATAATTAAATATTTATATTTACATTCCTATATTTTTTAAAATAAAAATAAGTTATTAATTTAAAATATTTTTTTAAATGTTTTTTAAATAACTTTGGATTTCTTACAAATTTATTTTTTTTCCGGCAAACCGTTATATGCCAAGATACAATTATATAAGATTGATTGTTTTCCAAAATTACTTTTAATCGCAACTGTTTTAAAGAAATTTATTTGCCGTGTATTTTTATTGTGCGATATTTTGACGATATTTAAAGTTGACATTTTGTTATTATTAATAATTAAATGTATTACTGTACATAATTTTAGCTTAAATAGGGATTTTATATCTAAATATTTGTTCAGTTTGTATACATTTATAGTTGGTTCTAAAAACGGTAATTGGTGAATACATTTAATAATTTTATTTTGTAATTTTTTTAAAGATTTTAATACTGTAAGTGATGGACTTCCCCAAACTAAAATTAAGTATTGTAATTTTGTATAAATTAATGAAAAATATATATTTGTTAAAATGTTTAGAGAAACATAATTTCTTATTTTTAATAAAATTCCTATCAATGGTGATATGGAATTTCTACGGGTTTCAATATGATTTTTCCAACTTAAATGTTCATCTATATAGAGTCCCAGAAATTTCGTACAATCGGTGTATTTAAAGCTGTTGTAATTAATGAATATTTCTTTATCGGCTGTATGTTTTTTATTTCTGCCAATAAACATAAAAGATAATTTATTGTAATTTAAAGTTAATTTAAAAGAGTGTAGCCAATTACTTAAGATTTCAATATCATGCTTTAAATAACTTTTTATGTCATTATAATTGTCAGCAAAATAAATAATAGAAGTATCGTCAGCAAATAGATATAAATTTCCTTTTAATTTTAATTTTGATATTAAATTAATATAGATAAAAAATAATATTGGGCCCCAATTGATCCTTGTGGAACACCACAATTAATATATTTTGTTAAACTTTTATTGAATTCAATTATAATATATTGTTTCTTTTTTTTAAATAACTTTTAAACGAAAAATAAACTTTTCCTTTTATGCCAATATTATATAATGTATCTAAAAAATACTATGATTTACTGTGGCAAGTTCCTTACACAAATCTAAAGATTACAAACAACATTTTTTATTTTCATCAATATTTTGCTGTATATTAGTTATAATATCAACTGCAACTTCTGCATCTTTAGATTTGCTAAATCCATATTGACCAGTAAAAATTAATTTTTGACTGGATTTCATGAGAAATTATCACGGACAGAAAAACGCATTTACTTTTCCCATTATTGAGAACAGACTGTTCGTACCAAGAACTTAAATAGACAAGAAAATTATACCAGTCTCTAATATTAGAAATATATTAAGCTTTGAACTCTTAAATTTTGTTTAAGTTTATTTGCTTTTTGTTTTGAATTTTGCCATTGTTTAAATACCGGTGTTTTAAAAAATAACTTTGAAAAAATTAGGTGTGTTTTCATACGAATATTTTGCAATATGATGTTAATTTTAATAAAATATAATAAAACTATGTTTTTATTATAAATGCATGCATACTATATAAAGAATATATACGTTTTTTAAAACACATTTTTCTTAACCAAGTTGGGCTGCTGAATTTTAAAAGGAACAAAAATGCCATATAGAAGTGTTTTAATGCCATTTTAATAGACGTCCCAAGTTAGGGCTTACTTACCTTACTTGAGACAAGATAAAAAAAATAAATAACATTATTTTTTTGGAATATTATAATTTCACCTTACATATAATAAATGTCGACCCAACTTTCTAACTAAATTAGTTTTTTTTATTTTAACGCACTGAAAAGTTATAAACAAACAAATTTAAAAATTGTCCCAAGTATAGGCATTTGACTGTGAAAAAAATAATAATACAAATCCTTAAACTGACTCTGACTCTACTTCCCAATCTCAAATAGGAAAAAACGGATATGGTAGTAAATTAAACAGGTTAGCGTAATTTTAAACAACCCAACAATTTAGCCAATAAAACTCAATTTAATTTTAATATTTTTACGCCAAAAAATATTATTATTCAGGGTAAGAAACTTATTCAAATATAAGTTATAGCAAGAACTCAAAATTAAAAAAATTAAATATAAGTGTAAATTTAAAAATGGAAAAGGTTTTTTAATTAAAATATTAGGTTGCGTTTCAACTTTTAATAAAACTCTAACAAAGTTTTAATAAACATACAGGGTGGACCAGGTTTTTGTGGAAAATTTTGACAGTCGTTAGGAAATATTTGTCTATTTTACGGTGTTTAATATGTTATAATTATAATTATTTACCAAAAAATTGCTGTGATAATTTATAGGTGTTTCTATGTTATAAAGTAATATTTAAACTAATACGTGGTATGACATTTTTTACGGAAAAATAACAGTCCTCTCTGCAACAGTCCGCTGAAAATTTATAACACAGAGGACTGTTCAATGTGACAAAGGACTGTTTTATTTAACGTCTGTGTATTTTAATAATATTCTTTATTCTCTTATGCACTTATTAAGACGTATTTTTTATTGTCAACAATTTAAGACTCCTAAACTGTATTTAAAAATGACGGTATTATAAATGTGCTCAAAAAAATTTGATGCTTTAAAACTAATAAGTAAATAAGTACCAGCTAATAATTTTTAACCTCACGTTTCCTGTTGCTTGACGCAGTTTTCGAATTATCTAATTTTTTAGGTTATTTTTGTTTCTTTATTTATTTTAAGAATAATCTTTTTGTATTTGTTACATTTACAACTACAACTGCCGCCAGATTACTTGTGTTCTTTCTCTTTTTAGGCGTTCTCACTTGTTTGCCGCGTTCTCCGACCTGTTTTTAAATACAGTTAAACACGCTACGTTGATGACGGCATTATTTACCTAAAAAATGTAATAATTTTAAACCGTTGACAACTGTTGACAATAAACAATAGGCCTTTATTGCTTACCGATAGCTCCTTTCTTTCTTACATTGGCCTGTTACGCTAAATCAAGTCTTTTGTTTTCTGTTATTATGGATTTTGGAATATAAAATAATACGTACCTAGTAACTACCTGTTTTTAAACCCTTACGGTTTTTTAAATAATAAAAGTTTGTTTCACTCTTTTAGTATTGCCGTAATGCCACCAAAAAAACTTAATACCAATGAAGAAATAAAAGAGCATAAACAAATTGCAGAAAGATATAAACGGCTAAAAATGACCCTGTAAAAAGAGAGCAATTAAAGAAAAAAGAATGACGAAACTACCATAGAAAGAAGGAAACAGGTACAAGAAAGTCACTTAAAGGTATGAGTCGACGTGAACACAAAGCTGTGCCTAAAGAATGAAAAAAGCAGTGTGCTACCTTCGCGCAAAAAAGTGTGTTGAATGTGTGATTCGCCAGAAACCCGCAGAGAAGTAGTCAAAAAGCACTATTTGATGAAGTGTTGAATGCCCAGCTGAAAAAAGCTACGCTAGTGTAAAAACAAAGCACAAAAGTACTTATACTAGGAGACATGAACGCTAGACACACTCTTTGGCACAACCGTAGAAATAATAGAAACGGTAACACAATACACGATTATTCCATAGAGAATGACATTCAAATTATGACTACAAACAAACCTACGCACTACCCAACAAATGGAATGACACCTTCTTACATAGACATAGGACTAAACAAAAACATATTTAACCTACCTGAATTACAAACAATGGACGAACTGTCTTCCGACCACCTTCCACTCCTACTAAACTGGGAGGGGCAGGGGGCGGCAGACTGTAGACCTGAAACTTGGAATTACGCTAATGCGGACTGGAGAAAATTCAGATTGTTAATGAACAATAAGACAATAATAAATAGTAACATAAACTCACCAGAGGAAATTGAACAACAAGTAAAAACATTAACAGAAAATATCCAGTCCGCACGAAACGTAATTGCCAAGAAACAAAAACAAAAAGACATAGAAGACAAAATACCTGACGACGTTGCCAACTTGATCAAATTTAAAAATAATTTAAGAAAAAGATGGCAACGTCACAGACAAAGATAAGACGAAAGGAGATTACAAGAAATACAAAACACAATCAGACAAAAACTAAACGACTACAAAAATAGAGCCTGGGGGAAGTCTTAGAGAAGCTATCAACACACGATAACTCTCTATGGCGACTTACCAGGCGTCTAAAAAATAAATACAACAAAATACCGACGTTAAGTAGTGGAGAACCACAAACAGACGGACAAAAAGCAGAAATACTAGCAGACTTTTTAGAAAATATTTGCAACACAGAACCAAACAAAACGCAAGAACAAAATGACATAACCACCTTGGTTAACTCCATGATGTCACAAATTTATCCCATCCCCCCTCAACCCTTTCTAAAATTTTCATCAGGCCGAAGGAAATAATTAAAATCATAGCAACATCACCTAATGATAAAGCACCCGGTCCTGATGAAATCCCATATATAATCCTAAAAAATTTGCCCACAAAAACCGTCGTGCAGTATACCTATATAATAAACTCAATTATACTTTTACAACATTTTCCAAATAAATGGAAAGAATCCATAGTCATCCCAATTTTAAAACCCGGAAAAAATCCAAACTTACCTGAATCCTACAGGCCGATTGCACTTACGAACAGCATGTCAAAAACAACTGAAAAAGCAATCTTAACAAAACATAAACACATATTTGAAAGCAATTATCCAGCGGAACAATTCGGATTTAGAGATTTACATAATACGACATTGCTAATATTCAGAGTTATCCAAGAGGCACTAAATAAGATTAATGAAAAACAAAACACAGTGTTACTAGCCCTTGACATAAAAAGGGCTTTTGACACGGTGTGGCATAATGGACTTATTTTTAAATTAATAAGAATACACCAAGTACCAATGTACTTTGCCAAACTCATGCATTCATATATCAGCAATCGTAGGTTTCAGGTATGAGTGGAGAACGCGCTATCCAATAACAAGTATATACATGCTGGTGTACCTCAGGGTACAGTTTTATCACCAAAGCTATATAATCTGTATACTGCCGACATACCTAAATATCCTACAACCAAGGTGGCACTATTCGCAGACGACGCACTAATTTACGCACATTCTTTTGCGGCTAACGTAGCAAAGCAACATATACAGAACCACCTCCACTACTTAAGACCATGGTATGATAAATGGAAAATTACGGTGAATGAAAGTAAGAGTGAATGTTTAATAATAACAAAAAGTTCAAGAATCATAAAATAAATATACCGATCAAATACAATAATAAATATATAACACCTCAAAAGACTTTAATATATTTAGGAGTAGTTCTGGATGAAAGACTCTCCTTTAAACAACATACAACACACACATTAAAAAAGGCTTATGGAGCGATGCATAGCTTATATGCCATACTATCGCCACGCTCTACATTATCACCACAAAATAAAAGGGTACTCTATAAACAAATCATAAGACCAGTGCTTACATATGCAGCACCGGTATGGAGCTGCATATCTGACACACAAATGTCCAGATTGCAGAGTTACCAAAATAAGATACTAAGGTGCATAACATCAAGCGATAGGTATGCAAGAATAGCTGACTTACATAATATGGCTCAAACAGAATACACAGATGAATGATACAACCTATCAAATAAGTTCTATAAAAATCAAGCACCAACCTCTGAATTAACACGCAATCTAATAAATAATATCAAACATAGCGATGGAGTAAAACACAAGCCGTTATACCATAGGCTACCCTTATATTTTGAAGAAGATCATTAAAAAAACATAAAACCCATAAAAGACACAACACAAAGGGAGGTAACAAATGAACAACAACACAATTATAACCCAAACACTATACAAAAATATGTAAATATGTAATAACTGTAAATAATAGATAATTACCTGGTACATAACATTAAATCAATATAAGTTTGAATGTAAATTATGAATGTATAAAATAAAGATATGAATGTAAGAGAAACTGAATTAAAAAAAATGTAAATAAAGAATGAAAGCAGAGTAAATGAAAAACCATGGTGACCCGACGGACGGACAGACATGGTCTCAAGCGCGCTACTTCAGTAGCAACGCTACATGTACCTGAAAATAAATAAATCAAGCAGGTTTTTAACACTTTTTCTTGCGAAAACCGTACATAACAAATTAATCTTAGCTTAGAAAAACTAATTTTCTATAAGCATTTATTATGCACATCAAAATTGCAATGACGTTTGAATGGTCACACCGGAGTTCGTCGTACAAATTGTACAAAAAATCATATATAGTTCCCACAGGAGCCAAACACCCTGCTCCGGCCTCCCGGCTTGTCTGTCTACAGAATCTGAACAAGGACAAACTGTAGATAAATATAATGTATATAGATGTATTATATATGATGTAAGATACAAATAATTGATTAATAAAGCACTTTCAGTAGTAGTAGTAGTAGTAGTAGTAGGTGTTGGAAAACAAATGAATGTATCCACTAATGCACATTTACGTCCAATATTGATATACCAAATTTTATTTTCCTACCTTAAAAAGTAAAAACTAATAGAAGGAACCACCTTGGGGAAAATCCAGTATTAAATGAGAGTTTTAGAAAAAGTATAAATTTTAAATTTTATAATCATAAAAAAGTTCCCAACATACTATTTGTTTCAAATTATTTTTCTTTAAAATATGTTTTATAGTGTAAGACGATTTACTACGCCATCGACATTTATCTAAGTGTATTAGCGCTAGAATACTGGTCCCAGACTGGTCTAGTGTCAATAGGAGGCGGTCAAGGTCACGAAATTGTTTGCCCGCTACTTACACATAATAATTAATATTAGATATAAATAGCTTATGTCAGAAAATCCGTAGATCCCGAGTTTTATTAAAATATTTAAAACGTATCAAAAATTATAAAAAAAATTAAAATACTTTTTTCACTTTGACACCCTGTAAAATTAATACCGTAGTTTCGGGTGACTTGAGATAGAACTTTCTTAATTTCTTTAATTCAATCTGGCACACTGATTTCGCAAATCGGAGAACAGTGGTGGACGATAGTTTAGTATAGTTCTTTGTTGGACAGGGAGTTTACTCACGCTTCTGTGAATTTTTAACGGAAATTGTGAAACTCGGAGGTAAAAAATATTCTAGAAAACTTTATGTAGTAGTCCTTATTCATTAATATTTTGTAATTTAAATTAATTGTGGTTTTTATTACTATGGATACCCAATCTTTTTATGTTTATTTCGTTTATTTTATACTTCATCGTTACAAAAAAAAAAATTAAAAAATGTCCCTTGTTGGGGGTGACTTGAGACTATGTCTCAAGTCACCCTTCTTGTCTTAACTGGTCGTGACATACTTTGTTTGATGCCACATTTCAATTTTTTAATATTTATTTTAGTTAAAAATGGGAAAATACAAAAGAAAGGTTGGCGGCCGCAAATATGCCGTTTATGATCCGAAAAAATTGGATATGGCGGTTAAGGAATATAAAAGAAAGGGTGGTAGCTTTCGAAAACTTGAAAAAAAATATGGAATAAGTCGATCAACAATACAAAGAAAGGTTAACAATCTTAATATGAAAAAACCAGGGGGCATACAACATTAAGTTTTGAAGAGTAAGCGAAGATAGTAAAAAATAACGCGACTGCTTGCAGTTGGGGTTTTCCTGTTACAAGCCGAGATTTAAGAGCAATAGTAAAATCGTATTTAGATGCAATAGGGACAAACTTATTTACAAATAATTATCCTGGCAAAGATTGGGCGTATAGCTTTTAAGCAGGCATAAAGAAATTTTAAGTCAACGCTGGGTAGAAAATATTAAAAGGGCCAGGGCGGGGGTTACAGTTAAAGCAGTCAGCGAATATTTCGTCGAACTCGAAAAAACTGTTGCTAATGTAGATCCGGAATTAATAGTTAATTATGACGAAACAAACATTTGTGATGACCCATGGAGGCAGAAGGTGTTTGCAAGACGAGGATCCAAACATACGCACAGGATTGTTTACTCCTCAAAAGCAAGCAATTCGGTCATGTTTGCAGGAACGGCTTCAGGCAGGTAATGTTCTCTTAGATTGGAAATTAAAAAATAAAGGCACTGTGCCTAAAGACGTTTTTCCGAGGTTGTTAAATAAAACTCTCCAAAAACTTAACGAAGGAGATAAATGTAAAAACAATCTTCAGGCTGGGTTTAAAGCGACACTAAATAAAAATTGTGTTTTAAAAAATTGCCATCTAATGAAACGCCAGTTGAAGAAGCTGATATTACAATAGATAATGCCTTCGAAATATTTTTAAGAAATTTATATGACAAGGAAATTGTGCCAAAAACAACAAATGTGAAAAAACAAAGATTAAACGTCAAACCTGGTGCCAGTATATCCAATAGAGAAAAGCATGAATCTACTCCAGAACCTCATTTTTTCCTGTACCCTCAACGTCAAAGGATGTGGAAGATGACAAA
>JACEGR010003987.1:0-94837 GCA_014170235.1 Listronotus bonariensis | reverse complement strand
ATATATATATATATATATATATATATATATATATATATATTTAAACATGGTGTTAAATAATTAAAATAAATAAGCACTACGCAAATTAAGTAGTAATAGTAGCGTTTCTTTACTTAAAATTTGTTTTCTGTAAAAAGTGGAAAAAAAATGACTTAACACGTTTTCCCCTGGGGTCTTTATGTGTACAAATAAATGTTGATCGTTTTCTCTTCGAATTTATTTTCATGGCAAAACAAAAATGTATTTTCTTTTATTTATGCAAAAACTAATGATATATTGCGTAGTGTCTGAGAGACGCTACGTTAGTAGTTGCGTTACAAAAATTGCACGTCAGTGGTTAAGGGTAAACGTATTTTTTTATTTCATTAATATAATACGAAATGACCACGAGAAATTATTTTTATTTATTTGCGCAAAAACCATGAATTAAATAAAAATTTAAAAGATCAAATTTTTCCAAACTAAATGGGAATTTTTATTTTGTAAAAATGCAGTGGCGTACCATATTTTTATTAAAGATAATTACCTTTAAGCCCTCGTGAACGACTTGATGATTTATTTTTTTATGCCAAAAAATGTCTTTTAATGCAAAGGGGGTGTTATTATTATTTTTTTATTTTTTTAATTTTAATACTCTGTAGTTCAAAAACTAAGAAGTTTAGGACATTTGCTTAAATTAAGATTTTCTTCTTAATTTTTATTGTAAAATCACCCCTTAGTTTGTCGGTTGAGTTACTGGACACACTGTATTATAGTCTTTTATAATAATTCATTATTAAACTAACCCTACAAAGTTTTGGCGCAAATAAATATCCCAGAAACTTAAACAAATTTTTAAGTCCACCGAAATTTGTTGCGCTTTTTCCCATAAGATAGAATTGGTTGTTGGGTTCAGACAAGGAATCACATTTAAGGCCAAAGGCAGCTGTTGCAATTACATCATTGGTATATCTACAAAATTTCTTAAATTTGGTAAAAAATCAAACATTAATTAGGATATAGGGTCGGTAGAAAAAACCGGAACGGTGGATTATCTCAGCAACCGTAAAATATAAATGAACCAAACTTTATGCGAAGGGCGAAGGGGTAACTAAACATGAAGAATTTAAAAAATATATTTGCAAGGCTGCCAAGTTAATAGTTTTCTTTCTAGGTTAGGCAATTTTAAAATTTGAATACCCTATTTTTTTATATTTTTAATCAATTGACTGTATTAACTTTACTATGACCTAATATTATCGTTTTTTACTCCTGTCAATTTGCTTCTTTTAATCCTTACATTTTGCGTTTTCATTATACGTTTGTTTGTTTCCTAAAATGAACAAAAAGGCGTGTGATTTTTCTTTTTTGTAAAGGCACCTTATTTATTTGTTTTTTAATGTCATGGAGACTTCATAATCTTTAAAATTAGAGATATCAAATTAACTTAAAAGTGCCAAATATTTAACTAGACAGGTAATTTGTTTTTTAATATTAGGTATGTTATTATTTTGCACTTGTTTTATTATTAAATTTCCTGATATTTTTCCTTGATTTTTTAAATAGAATCTTAGAAACATGCAAATCATGAATTTAGTACTAATTTGGACAAATTTTGGTTAGATTTTAAGATCATAACCCATACCTGGTCGTTTTTGTACTCTTTTCAAATGAAGCATGATGCAATACCTCCAAAATTGACAGAAGTGAAAAAACGATATTTTTAGGCCATAATATAGGTAATACAGGCAATTAATTGCAATAATAAAAATAAGGGTATTCCATTTAAAATTGATAAAATTCCCTAACCCAGAGAAAAACTATAAACTTGGCAACCTTGCAAATATAATTTTTATAATTCATGTTCAGTTACCCCTTTTAAACAAAATTTGTTTCTTCTTTTTATTTGACTGTTGCTAAGATAATCCACCGTTTCAGGTCTTCTACTAACTCTGCATACTAAAATAAGTTAAGTTAATTATATTTTTGAAATAAGGAAAAGTTACTATTTAGCTGTAAAGAAAAGACAATTACTTTTTTTTAATTTGCAATAAAATTTAAATTAATTTAATAATTTTACAAAATATATATATTTTTTACATACCTTGTATATGTGTCCTTCATCTCAACCTCAATTAAATCTTTATTTTGATCCAAGAAGTACTGAGCAAAGTTTTCTGCTGTTTCTTCCATGAGGTAAAACATATTTTTCATTTTACTGCTGGTAAAAGATCCACTTAGAGTCGCTCTCATCTCACGCCATTTTTGTCCTATAATTATTATTAACAAAACTTAATAAGCTACAGTAAAGTGGGCCAAAAAGCGACTTTGTTTTTTAATCATATATCAAAATATTGTTAAACGTGACAAATAATAAATAATAGTTTAAAAAAACTAAAAAAGCACGCTTTTATATGCAACCGAACTAAAAATTAGAAAATAATTTTTCATTACAAAGAGTTTGTCACTTCAGAATAAAAGCGTGGGGTGCTTAATATATTAAATGTTATCATTATTCTATTTGCAAATATCTATGAGGGAAAAGTTATGAAAAAATAGTAAAATGCACCCCACGCTTTTTACTCTGGAAGTGACAAACTCTTTGTAATGAAAAATTATTTTCTAATTTTTAGTTCGGTTGCATATAAAAGCGTGTTTTTAGTTTTTTAAACTATTATTTATTTTTCATTTTTAATTCGATATATCAATTAGTTTTTTAAAAATAAATGCTCCAGTTTATTCACTAAAAAATTCCTTCGCCATTTTATCAAGAGTAGTATTAGGATCTGTAAAGGAATTTATTTATCCTGGCGGTCCTAATCAGGATAACGGGATACTGTTTTTAAATTATTGCATTGTCATCGGTCCTTGATACGTGTGCAAAGTTTCAAAGAAATTGAATCGCTGGAAGTTGGTAAAAATTAGGCTCAAAGATTCCGTTACATAGATAGATAGTTACAACCCAAGCTAATAAAATCGTGTTAAAAAATACGGCGAGGGTTTGAGCCCAATATTAACATTAAGGCCCAGTTGTACAAAGCAGGTTTAAACTCATTTCTACTGAACGGAGGTCAGGCCTTTGAACTTTCCAAAAAATCTCTATATTTCTGCCACTGTCCAAGTTAGTTTATATTTATAAGGTTGCGACATATCCTCAACTTTTAGGCGGTGCGAGGTCGGGGACTCAAGGAAGGGCACTCCACGGAGAAAAGTTGGCAAGACTGGGAAAAATCATAACTGATGATCAATCCAGTGGTGTCTAGAATTTGCGCATTTCATTTTGCATTGTTATGGTAATGATATTTGTTGAAAGATGTAATTCTAAATGTTTTTTATTTAAAATAAATGAATTTACAACTTAATAATAATTAAAAACTAGTGTATAAACGGTTGTTCTACTAGTACAATAAACTGTATATCTCCGGCACTGAACAACATGGCCGAAAAATGGGAGATGTGACGTCATAACACGTCAAAGCAATATGGCCGAATGTCGTGACCTTATATAGACCGACTTTGCCAGTGTTAAGGAATTAAAAAAATTTAGATTTTACGGAAAGTTTAAAGGCCTGACCTCAGTTTTAATTTAAACCTGTTTTGTACAACTGGGCCTAAGAGTATTTCCTTAAACAAAGCTCTCTTTGTAAATTGTCGTCAAATAAGCCGTTTCCCAAAATTCGTAATTATCTCTACTTTTTGCCATTTCATGTAATCGGGCTTTGACCATTTCACTATATTTTTTAATTTTGTTTTTTTACTTTTAATTTTTGTTACTCCTGCATATATCAATATTTAAATAAGCCCTATACCTACTTCTAAAGAAAATTGAATATGCTATGAAAAAAAAGTTTTTTTAATAAATTAACTTCTTCAAAAATGATTCAACGTTAAAGTTGAATCCAAAAGTAATTTCAACATAAAGTAACTTTTAAAGAAGTAAACTCATTAAAAAAACTTAATAACGTTTCTTGTAGCGCATTCCCTTTCATCTAGAAGTATGTATTGGCTTTAATAAAATATAAATATGTAGTTATAATAAAAATTTAAAATCAAGAAACTAAAATTGAAAAAATATTTCAATATTCAAAAGCCCGACAACATGGAACGCAGTGCCGTATTAACCATTAGGCTGACTAGGCTACAGCCTAGGGCGCCATGAAAAATATAGGCGCCAGACAGGTGAGTAATAGGCGTAGACAGGGAGTTTTTAAAAGTTTAGGTCGGGTGCACTTAAAATAGGCGCTATGGAGGAAAGGACTTTTTTTGCTCTTCAAACATTTTTGGTGGGAAATAGGCGCTTCGGGAATTCTAGCCTAGGGCGCCTCAAACAGTTAATACGGCCCTGTGGAAACATTGACGACAATTTACGAAAGAAACTTTTTGTAGGGAATTTAATTTTCTTTAAAAATATGTATTGATAAAATTTTTTGGATAACCAGTTTGAGACTTTTACATAAAAAGAAGATTGTTGTTAAACCTTTGCGATACTTTTTTGTTACCTTAAACAATGTTTTCGATATACAGGGTGTCCCACCGGAAACTACCGCGATCGATTTCTCGAAAACTACGCTTTAAAAAATTTTGAAAATTTGATTGAAATATAAAGTCAGTGTAGGACATGCAACCAAAATATTTTTACAGCTCTATCACTTCCGGTTAAACCGGAAGTTAATGTCAACTTCCATATTTTAAATAAAACAACCTATATATTATTTATTTTTACATTTTTGTAAAATCCCAAACATAATTTATGTATAATGTTCTATACCTAAGTCAAAGTGTTTTTGACTTATTTTAAATTTTATGTCAAATATGACGTTTACAATCAATTATATAACCATTCATTTATTCTAAACAAAAGCCTTTAATATAAGTTTGGGTTGGGTTCCTTGTAAAGAAAGAACTTCTTTAGTGGACTGTATCGATATTTTCACAATTATTAAATACAGAGTGGTCCAATATAATCGTTAAAAATTACAACCTCAAAAACCTTAAAAGTCAATTTTCTCAAATGGAAACTTATCTTTTATAAATAAGGGTAAGTTTGCATGGATGTCTATTCTAAAAACTTATAGTTTTGAAATATTAACGATTTAATATATATCTATTCAAATAATGCATTATCTAACTACGGGGAGGTACGGGGTAGTTGGCTGTGACGCCGCATTTTGTTGTCAAGGCCAACTTTTTTTTATCTCTGGACAAACCACGAAGGCTAAAAAGCCTAAATACTAACGTACCGTGGGTGTCTTAAGCGAGGTAAGAGGGAGTTTGTTGACACGGGACTTAAATACCTGAAGATTTGGGGGAAGGAAAGACCTCCGCGGGCAGCAGGTTCCACAACCTAGAAACTCTAGGGATAAAAGAACGAACAAAGTGGGAAGTTCGGGGCCTGTCCAGTTGGACCGTATAGGGATGCATACGCGCGAAACCACGAGTTTCTCTGTTGGGAACCGTAAGTGGAGGAACTATACTGGACAATTCTTCATATTTCAAAAACTATAAATTTTTGAAAAGACATCCTTTACCAACTTATCGTTATTTTCGATGCTTATTGGGATAAGTTAAAAAATCATAGGGGTTTCCATTCAAAAATTTTTTAAAGTGTTTCGTCGTAATAATTTTAACGATTATTTTGGACCACTCTGTATTAAATAATTGTAAAGATATCATACAGTCTACTAAAAAGTTCTTTCTTTACAAGTAACCCAACCCCAACTTATATTAAAGCAGTGGCGTATTTACCAAAAGGCTGAGTAGGCTGAAGCCTATTTTGTAGAGGGCGGCAGACGTTCTTTAGGGGGCGGCAGATTATGTCTTATGAATAATTTTGTTGGATTTCGAATTCAATTTTGTACCTAGAATTAAAAGAAATGGAAGTAAGGACCTTTTTTTGCTCTTCAAAAATATTTCTGAAGGAAAAAGGAGAAGAAAGGGCCGGCGAAAATAAAATAACCTACGTGCGGCAAATATGTAAACGCGCCTCTGTATTAAAGGCTTTTGTTTAGAATAAATTAATGGTTTTGTAATGGCTTGCAAACGTCATTTTTGACATAAAATTTAAAATAAGTAAAAAACGGGTTGACTTCGGTATAGAACATTATACATATATTATGTTTAGAATTTTACGCAAAATCTAAAAAATAAATAATATATAGGGTGTTTTATTTATAATAAGGTATTTGACATTAACTTATACCGGAAGTGGTAGAGCTATAAAAATATTTTAGTTGTATGTCCCCCACTAACTGTATTAGGTAATCACATTTTCAAAATTTTCTTTAGCGTACTTTTCGAGAAATCGATCGCGGCAGTTCCCGGTGAAAAACCCTGTATAAAAAGAATAATAATTAAAAAAAAATGATTTTGTGGCCAATTCTAATTTACAGTTATTATTACAATTAAATCGGTTCAATCTGTCAAGTATAAAGCACAAAAATGAAACATGTCTAAAATTTAATAAACATAATATTTAATTAAAGTTGTCTCTAAAACGAAGGTAGACCATTAATACCATTAAATTACCTGTCAAAGCAAATAAATTTCCACCCCATAATGGGTCAGCTTCAGCATCTATAAATGGTCTGTGATCAGTAAAATGATCAAAATCTTTTACTGTTATTTGTTTAATTAAATCTGGGTCCTTAAGTATTAATGTTGGTACGGTAAATTGGTAGAAGCCGGAATACCTGTAAGTTATACAATATCTACAGAGTGTCCCACAGGAAAATGCCGCAATCGATTTTTTGAAAAGTACGCTTTGGAAAATTTTGAAAATTTGGTAACATTATAAGAAGTCAGTGGGAGACATACAACTAAAATATTTTGACAGCTCTACCACTTCCGATTATACCGGAAGTTAATGTCAACTTCCTTTTTTAAATGGAACACCATATACATTATTTATTTTTTAGATTCTGCGTAAAATTCTAAACATAATTTATTTATAATGTTTTATCACTAAGTTCAATCGTTTTTGACTTATTTTAAATTTTATGTCAAAAATGACATTTGCAAGCCATTACATAACCATTAACTATTTTTAAACAAAAGCATTTAATATGAGTTGGGTTTGGGTTTCTTATAGAAAAAGAACTACTTTAGTAGACTGTAAAAATAATCCTTAAAAATTATTACGACAAAAACCTTAAAAATTATTTTTTTATAAAAACCCCAATCTTTTTTACCTTATTCTATTAAGCATCCAAAATAAGAATAAGTTTGTATAAGTATATCTGTTTCGAAAATATGTAGTTTTTGAAATATTAAGAACTTAATATTTATCTATTCTAACAACGCTTTTAAGTACGGCTTAGTTGGCCTTGACAAGAAAGTACTACCCAGTACCTACCCGTATTTAAAAGCTTTGTTAGAATAGATAACAATTAAATCGTTAATATTTCGAAAACTATAAATTTTGAAATAGACATCCTTATACAAACTTACTCTTATTTTAAATGCCTAATGGAATAAAGTAATAAATGTTGTTAAATGTAATAATAAGTTTTAAGGTTTTTGTCGTAATAATTTTTAACGATTGTTTTTAATCACTTTGTATTTATTAATTGTAAAAATATCATAACAGTCTACTAAATTAGTTCTTTGTCCACAAGAAACCTAAACCCAACTTATATTAAAGGCTTTTGTTTAGAAGAAATCGTAGGAAGAAATTGATGGTTAATACTGGCTTGCAAACGTCATTTTTGACATAATATTTAAAATAAGTCAAAAACGGTTGGACCTAGGTTAGAACATTATTCATAAATTAGGTTTAGAATTTTACGCAAAATCTAAAAATAAATAATATATGGGGTGTTTCATTTAAAATAAGAAAGTTTGTATTTACTTCCGGTATAACCCGAAGTGTTAGAGCTGTCAAAATATTTTAGTTGTATGTCCCCAACTGACTTTATAACGTTACCAAATTTTCAGAATTTTACAAAGCCTACTTTTGAGAAATCGATCGCGGCAGTTCCCGGTGGGACACCCTGTATATGAAGGGTTAAGAACCAGACCGGTACATCTCACAAATTAAATAGAAAGCTTTAACTTTTATTTTCGATAACATAGAAGTTATTTTTAGGGCCAGTGTGGACTAATAATAACTATAAAATGGTATAGTAGCTGACTTAGTTCACTTTGGTTCTGATAAATAAATTTCTTGCTAATAAAAATAAGTGCCTAAGCTCTTTTTTTCTTTTGTGGGATGTTCCGATCTGGTACTCAACGCCTCTATCTAACTTTCAAAAAAATCTTTAGTAGCTATTTTGCATAAAAAGCAATAGTCATTTCTCTATGAAAATCAACGAACTGTTTTTATAAGACAAGTAATTGAAAAGTGGAAATGCTAAGTGATCTAAGCAGTGGCGCAACTAGCTACTGGTTTTTTTTTTGGGCGGGGGTTAAATGCTAATTGATCTAAGCAAGTGTTAAAATGTATTTTTTGTTTTTGTCGAACAATATGTTTTATGTCGCAACCCCAATGTTTTACTTTAACATGTCTGCCAATTTTACCCTAGTAATTTCAAACGAAGTCCAAAGTTGACGCCACCCGTTTACCTGGGAATTTCTAAATTTGACACTTAGATTTATTAGCACTTCCACTCTACTATTATGAAATGTACAAAAAAATTTCTTAAAAAAATGTACCAAAGAAGTTTCAGTTTAAGCAATAATACTTTTTAAGGCACAAAATTGTAATTATTGCTGAACTAAGGAAATAAAAAGCCGATTTGCATATAGTCCGGTCAAATTAGACCTAAACATAAGGGTGAAGTTACTTAAATTCCTATCCAGCTAAAAATAAATGAAATTGTACCTAAAAAAAAATTAAAACCCCCAATTGTTCCGACCGGTGAAAAAAGGCTCGAGATGAAAGGTAAAAAAATAGGTTTTTTGCAAATTTATCGAAAACGGTAAGTTTTATTGCAAAATCACCCCTGAGAAAAATTTTAGGTGATAAAATTGTCCATAAAAAGGTAAAAATATTTTTTTTCCTAAATATGACCATTTCTAAGATATAACGAGGCAAAGAGTTGCAAGCGTCATAATATGCATAAGCTCGCCACGTATCCATGGTTATTCGTGTCCTATTAAAGCATTTCGGAAACTACTAAAGATACATTTTTTAAATTTTGGTCCTAAGTTTAGGTAATATTAATCTTTATATGGCAAATATGTTTTATTTCGGAAGTGCGTATCAACTTGCTTATTTAAAAAAAAAAATGAAACCCTTTATGTTATTACATTTTCGGATTCTGCACCAGATTCTAAGCATATTTTATTTATATGTCCCATACCTAAGTTGAAGCGTCTCTGACATATTTATATTTATTTGTCAAAAAATAATGTTTTTAGAATCAAAATTTTATTTTTTTTCTTAAAAAAACTTATTATTTAATTTGGTGAAAAATTCGTGTTTAACAGGACGCAATTTAACTAAGTTTTTATTAAATTTTAAAATATGTTAATACAGGGTGTTTAAAAAATAATAATAAAAATAAAAGTTAAGAAAATTGCCAAAAATCTTTTTTTTTATTGATAACCCCAAATTTTATCTGTCTATCTAATTTAATTTAGTAATAAAAATAAGGGTAAGTTTGTAAAACGCGCTAAGTACACTACCTCCGAAGTGGCGTGGAAACGTGTGCATATATTGATGCTTGAAACTCTTTGCCTTCTTATATCTCAAAAACGGTGGTATTAAAGAAAAATATTTAAATTACTTTAATGTAGATAATTTCATAGCCTACATTTTTTGTCAAAAGTAATTGTGCAATAAAACTTATTGTTTTCGAATAATTCGAGAAAAGCTAATTTTTTGACCTGTGACCATCGTATTTTTTTTTCCACCGGTCGAAATGATGAAAAGTTTTAAAATTTTATTTTTAGTTATGTTTTGAGTAATTTTAATTATTTGGATAGGAATTTTAGTAACTACGAATGTCTAAACTGACCGAACTAATATAGATGATGCTTACCTTGTATTTGGAAACATATTATATAGCCATTCAACCTGCTCAGCGAAACCATTTCTTCTTAATAGTACAGTCCAGCTATCTCCAACTAGCGGCCATGGCTTAGTTTGAATTACCCCCAAATTTTTCCAATAACTCATTGGTTTTACACCAAAATACCATATTAGAGTGGCAGCTACCCCCGTTAGTATTATCCAGATCATTTTTAAAATTATCTAAAAGATATCTTTTATAACTAATAATTTAATAAAAAATAAAATAAAATCTGTTTTATGACATCTATTACACTTTTAAAACCTTTTTAGGAGAGTTCTTTTTGACGAGTCTACCACGAATATTCATACCGCCAAATAATACTGAAAATAGAAGATTTTTTTTTTGCAAAATTCTCCAGATGTTTTTTTCACAAATAGGTGCAATAACCACAAAATACTTACAAATATGGCGACCGAAAGTGTGGTTTTTGTAAAAACCGTTTGGGCCTGTATCTTCGTAACCGTGCATTTAACTTCTATAATTATAAGAACCTTTATTATAGATAATTAAATTTCCTATTATTTTTTTATAATTTTTTGTGTCGCTTACCGTTCACGATTTATAAGATTATTACTGTTTGTTTATTGACTTTTTACCGATATCTCTTCTAATTATAGTTAAAACAAAAAATTACCAATGACCAAACTTTTAAACCAATAATATTTTGATCTTAGTAACCTCGTATTACAACATTGAATGCATTATACCTTCTAAAATATTAATTTTGGAATAAAAATTTTAAATTAAAAGTTGTATAAAATATATCGATATAAAAGTTTAATTACAAATAATTTATTATTTAAACGATTATTAAAAGAAATATCGGTAAAAAAGTCAATAAACAAACAGTATTATTTGTATGAATCGTAAACGGTAAGTGATACAAAAAAATTATAAAATAAAAAAGATAGAAAATTTAATTGTCTAAAATAAAGGTTTTTATAATTATGGGCCACAAGTGCACGGTTACGGAGATACATACAGGCCCAAACGGTTTTTCGCAAAATGGCGGCACTTCCTGTCGCCATATTTGTAAGTATTTTATGTTTTTAGGTTCATTACGTCATAGTTCATCTATCTGGTAAAAAAATAACTCCTGAAAAATTATGCATCATGAACAAGAGTAACTCGCTCCCCATTGCCTGTACTTATATATACAGACCGTCCGCGGATGGAGTTAACAAAAGGATAAATGACCCAAAAATTTAATTTTTCAAGAAAAAGTAATTCTTTATAAAAATTTTGCTTGTAAAAAAGAGATTCACGAAAAGAAAATGTTGATTTTGTATACAGAGTTCGCAAAAACTAAAAAAACATGATTTTTCTCCAAGAGTAAACTAACTTTATTTTTCATTTTTATGCAAAATGTCATTAGGAAAATTTATTAGGAATAATGTTTGTAATCGATAAAAACAATAAAACAAAATTTTATTGAACTCCATAATTTGGCAAAAACTGGCGTTTACAGTTAAAAAATGGTGCTTTGTAGAAATTTGAAGAGAAGATAGATGTTTAAAAAGAAAATCATAAGTTTTTTGGTCATTTCATTATAAAAATTTAAAATAAATTATTTTTAATAACGTCAAAATCCGTTTCATAAATCTTTTCGATACCCTTGTAACATTAAGAAAGTTATTCAAAATGCTATTCTAAAATTTTTTTTATGGTATTTTGCCTGAAAATGAAAAATAAAGGTAGTTTACTTTTGGAGCAAAATCATGTTTTCTAAGTTTTTGCGAACCCTGTATACAAAATCAAGAGTTGCTCTTCGTAAATTTCATTGTTCTGACAAGCAAAAAATTTAATGAAGAATGACTTCTTTTCGAAAAATTAAATTTTTGGTCCATTGGGTCCTCTTCTTAACTCCATCCGAAGACGGTCTGTAGAAGCGGCGCGTTAACCCAGCCTGTCAATGTCAAATGTTTCGGGTATCGGACCGGGCAAACGTGACGCGTTTTTTGTTAAAACAAATTTCCAGATTTGGATAGTTATATTTCCAAAACTATTAGAGATAGACATATTAAATGTGGCATTTTCTTAGAGCTCTTTAAACTATCTATTTAATGGTAATGCAATATATTTTTATATATATATATATATATATATATATATATATATATATATATATATATATATATATTATTTAGTTTACTACTAAATTTCTGGAGATGGCCATATTTCTGAAACTAGTAAGAATTGGATATATCACATAGAGACTTTTTTAAGGCTTTTTAATGGATCTTTTGAATGATGGTAAAATATACAGGGTGTTTCATTTAAAAAAAAACATTTTTGCAGTACATTGAAAACTCGATGTTTAATTGTTTTTCTGCCGGCAGCCCGTTAATCAACAGAAAAAATACTACAACTTCACTACTTTAACCGACTTTATATCTCCAATAATAAAGAAGTAAGCAATAGTGCCAACTTAAGTTTGATCACCCTGTATAGAGCCGAGTACAAAACAAATTTTAAAAACCTTTTATTTAGTAATTTTTTTAGTTATAATGCTATTATTGTTTAGTTTAGCATTTGTTGGCGTTGCTACATATTGTTAAGTAAACAATATACAAAATATTTTCTTCTTCTTTAGTTTGTGGCTCAGGTATATGCAATTTAGCGGAGTTTTTTTCTCGAAAACTAGGCAGGATACAAAGATATATTAGAGACGCAAAAGGCTACATTTGATTTGTTAGATATATTTGTTGAAGTGCCACTCGAGACGGCACTGGACCAAATAAATTTAATTAATCAAAGCTACATTAGCCTCCTTCACGACTAATAATATATATCACTGCTAAAGTTTATTAAAATTGGATATAAGAAGTAATCAACAGACTGTTAAAAAATTAAAGTTTTTTAAAACTTTGCACCCTGTATTTTTAAAACAATGAATTTCTATGCTTGTGTTTGTTCAAGCATTTGTTCATATAATTAGCTTGAGATATTCCCTTAATTTTCGCAATTAGGAAATTGAAAAAAGGAGATATTACCATGCATAAACAGGATTTTGCTAACTTTTACTTAGCTTGGAAAAGTTTCAGGAAACAAATGAATAATACCTACTTTTTTCATGGCTTCTGGGCTTAAAATTAAACATTAAGCTTAATCTAGCACTGTAACGTAAAATTTTAAACATTAAATTTTTAAAAGTGGAAGTAATAATTTGATTACTTATATTCATAACATGTGATATTGCCACTTGAAATTTAAAAATTGCGGTCATTTTGGGTAAACTGTAAGTGATTAACAGAAAAGTAAAAATATCAACCAATGCACCAGTGTGTCATAAATTGATATATTTTTTAAATTTCTGTCTTAAAAGGTAAAAAAATTATAGGCGAAACCATAATTTTATATATCGAACACTGTATCAGCCTCTGTTTATTTGTTTATAATTTTAAGTGTGGATTTCAGGGGTGCATTTTACCCCTTACAAGTGTTTAATGGCCGATTAAAATAATACGTGTCTCTTATTTTTTAATGTACTACAACACATGGCAGTTCATCAATTAAAATCGGCGAAGGGACCTGGGATATTTTCCTTGTGAGAAAAGCGTTTACACAATATACATATATATATATATATATATATATATATATATATATATATATATATATATATATATATACATACCTATTACTTTTCTAAACGAACTGAAACTAAAACCTTAAGACTGGTTTAATTATTAATTCTAATAATAAAAATAACGCTCACGTAAATACACTGTATGCATGTTAAACCATACCCACATATAATTTTCACACTTTAATAAAAATAAAATAGATATAACTACCGTAAAAATGAATTTTTTAAACAATATTACCGATAACTTATCTTTTTATCAATATCTGGATATAACTGCAATTATATTAAGTATCATTTTTTATGCTTTTTGTGGCGAAAACAAACCCAACATTTTTCTTAGAATTTACACTCAAATCTATATTTGGAGCGTCGCGTCTGCTCAAACTACGTTGTAACTTACAAATATAAAAAAATGAAGTTTAATCATAGATCAATTATTTACTTAAAAAATGGCACCTGATATTTCTAACTTTTTAAAAATAATACCTTTAAATAAAATGTTTAAGTTTGTTGCTTGTTCAATTTCCTTGAAACAATGGTGTGACTGGTGATTTCTTGGGCGTATGTTGTTGTATTTTTGCGTTATCTAATTTTTATTTTTTGTTGCAAGATGCATTAAATCGTAATAGAAAACGCAAACATTTCTTAGTCGCAAAATAACTAAATTTTTAAAAAAATCTGTTATTATGTAAATGTATACGAAGAAAAACAGTATCAGCTTTTAATGTTGCTATATAAAATTTCTTAGACTTTTATTGTTTTTTATTTTTAAATGGTACACGACGGTGCAGATGAAGTCTATCTTTAACCGTTTTTAGGTAAGAAGCCCATATGTTGAAGCGTTACTGATATTAACTTATTACTTGAAAACGGTTGGAGATAGACACCATCCGAAATATCGTGTACCAGTTAAGGATAAAGACAATGGAAGTCCAAGAAAGTAGTATTATTAAAAACATTACATTGTCTACCACCTTCAAAAAAAGTATCAGTTTTGTTTGCCTCTAGTGAGAGTAAGGCTCTCCGCACATGAGTCGGTGCAACAGCGACGCGGAAGCGATTTTTACGGGATTCGGCAGCACGAAGGCATATTAGCATTACCGATCTCCGCAATCCGCGTTCTTTATTAACAAATTTAATAACCATTTGTATTTTGTTTACAGTTTGTAATTCATATTTTTGTGACAGCATTTTTACACGGGAAAAATTAGTGTAACCTCAAGAAATTTTTAGATCAAACATGGATTTGTTTATTATAAGTTTTGTGAGGGAGATTGAAAAACGTCTTGTGCTTTATAATTATACTTTAAAAGAATATTTACGAAAAAATACACAGAAAGAGCTTGGAATAAAATAGCAAAAGAAGTCAACCTGTAAAGTAATGCTGGGTAGAATTCAGGCTTTTGCGTACTTTTCTTAGAGGGCTCTATTATGGCACTTTTTAACCAGGTGGGATAATCCATAGGGGTGGTTTTTGCCCCGTTGCTGTCGGATTCGGGGTACATCGGCGCTCTTCAATGAACATATGATTTTATTGGCTGAAAATATAGTAAAAATTGACCAATAAAGGTATGTTCGTTTCTGTACGGTTGTCGCCACTTCAAACACGAATATATGCGTACATACTGTCGAAAGCTCGTCGAATCTCGGTATCGTCTTTGTTTCACCGACCCATATGCGAAGTGCCTAAGAAATAAGAATACAATTAAATTTTTATAACATTTTTTTATATAATTACAACAACGTTGTTCTTGTGAAATACAGCATTGCCTGGTGTCAAGTTATGCGTAAAAAAGCACGCTGTAAATGTTATAAACGCATAGCGTGTTTTCATTTTAAATTATTGCAAATAATACATACATGGATTTTTTGCCCCTCTTGAAAAGTTGATAAAATAAAATTTATATTGTACTTCAAGTATAGCTTCAACAGATTCACAATAAAAACTCCGCAACATTTACAATGAAGGCAATAAAATTAATAGAAAAACAGGGTTTTAAAAGGTTTAATTCAATTATTAGGCGATTTCGGCACGTTTTGGTACTTTGACTTTGGTAGGTAACAATTGGTATGTTTTACGTCACAACCGTTACGTCTGTGTCTGGTAGCATCCGAATTCGTTTGGTACATTTTTGGTAGGTAAATACAGGAAGAATCGTACCTACCAGTTTATTGTTTTTTAAACATTGTTTATTTAGTAACAATATTTAAATTAAAATATTAGCCATTATTACTATCGGGGTTAGGCTGTTTTCTTATCAAAAGAAATAAAATTTAGTAAGACCACAAGTAAGACCCACAACATTAGAAAAGGATAAGAGCATACCAAACCCATCTACCGACCCGCAAGCCCCGGTATAGCATTTGACAAACCAAAGAGGGTACCAAAGTTGGCGTAACGTCACTATTTTGACATCAGAAAATGGTTGGTAGGCATTTAACCAACCAAACTGGAGTACCAAAATGGGCAAAAATCGCATATTGAGTACCAATTTAGCCCAAGACTAAAGGCGAATTTTTTATTGTCAACGGTTCAAAACATTTTAAAAACATAAAATGAAATGGCAATATAAATATAAGAGTTAGATAGAGATAGGTATTCAAATGTTTTTAAAATGTTTTGAACCGTTGATAATAAAAAATTCGCCTTAAGACGTCTTTAAAAAAGAAGGAAGAATATAGGTAAAATGATGTTAGTTTGATTTTAATGTTTGATGTGATTATCCGCGCTTGTGTAAGTGTAAATAATAGTAAAACCTTACTTTTTAGAATTCAATGTATTTAAACATACTCTTTGAACACGTTGATCAAATCACGCTATCAAATCAAACTTTTGTCCGACTGAACACAAAAATATTGCACAGTTCGTATTATTGTGCAATATTATTAAGCGTTTGGATTTAAAGCGCTATTTATTCTTATTGCACAATAAAATATATTGTGCAATATTATTGCAGGTCTAAGAGCCGCCTAAGATGTCGTTTTTATGAGAATAATGAAACACAAACAAAGTTTATACATTTTTAGTTTAAAAGAGTGTTCCTCAAATTAGTTGCTCTAGATGTGATTATCCGCACTTTAGTAAGTGTAAATTATTATAAAATATTGTTAAATTATTGTACTATTAAACTAAAAAGATAATGTCCCCAAAGTCGACCGACATCCAAAATATGCCCCAAATGTTATCCTATACTGTTATTAATACCATTAAAACAGAAGCTTTTTAAAGCACCATAAAATATAAGGTTAAAACACAGGAATATTAAAAGCTACCATACCTAAGCCCTGACAAAATAAAAAAATTAAAATAATAAAATAAAAAAACAAAATGCTGGTAACAAATAATATTTCTTTTATTTTCATGTCCATAAACTATTGTATCTTTATTTTCTTAGGAATTCTGATAAAATTTCTTTATAAAAAACAGTTTTAACTTTACTACAATTACTAATAATTATATGGTTCAAATCAAGCAAAAAAATATCTACCTACATTATTACATAAACACCAGAAACACTTCAACGCGGTATCTCTAAACAACGAACAAGTTAATTGAATGACCTTCTATCTATAATAAAAAAATCCTACTAATGAACTAACGCGCCATCCGCAGTACTTAAGCGAATATCACTGGGATAATGTTTATTCGAGTTTGCTGCAGCTGATATGTTGATTACATTAACCGTACATACACAGATATATTTAGGAAAATTAGTCATCCTTGTAAAATTAGTAAACAATTTTAAAAAATAAACTTGTAATTAATAATTATTACCGAACAATATACCGGTGGTAATAAGCGCCCATATAAAATTTTTTGCCGGCGTTGTACATTTAATTTACTGGCATTGCCAACACTCTTTAATGGCAAGGCATTGGCAAAAAGGTATCAAAAGACGCGAAAGTGGGCAATTGGCCGTTATTAGGCCACGTGTTGCAGATAATGTGATGGCACCCGTCATTAATAATTTATGATGAAAAATGCGTTCAGGATGATGGCATCCATCATGAATAAGTTATTGGCAAAAAAATGCGTTTAGGATAATGGCATTTATCATTAAATAAGTATTGCAAGTTTTATAAGTTGAATGTCCCAAAAGTTAAATAACATATATAGAATTTTGTAATCGAAAAAATTAGAAAAAAGGCAGGAAAACTTTATCAATAAAAAAATTACATAATATTAATTTTTATACCGTAACAATAAACCAAAAAAATTAAAAGTATGTAGTAAAATTTAAAAAAAAGTAAATCAAAAGAAAACACTTTAAAATAGTAAGTATTTAAGGGACACTTACACTCAATTTTCAGATCCAAAACATAGGAAGAAATATTTTAAAGGAGTTAAATGTCAAAAAAAACTATTAAATATATATATTTTTTTATTAACACGTCTTTAAGACTTTTAATAGGCTGATTTCATATAATTTTTTAGGTAACTACAAATTTACAAGGTTTTAAACGAAATGTTTACGGCTCCTAACAGTCTACTTGAATAACCTGCCTTCTTGACTAGCCATCACCAATTAATTACACAACACACACTAATTAGATAATGAATACACTTAATTATGTCTACTAAAAACTCTTTTCTTTAAAAAGAAACTAAAAAGCTAGAAAACCAGGTAGAAAACAATTGCACAAAGCGGCCAAACAAAAGCAAGGTTGCCTCATCTGTCAAATCTTGTATTTCGGCTAAGCGGGAAATTTGAATTTATCACCTTCGGTCGAAATCGTCGAAATTAACCTAGCTAATTTTACCATCATTTTATTTTTATTCTCTCAAAAATACATAATAAACATTTTGTTTGACTTAATTTTTATTTGCATGATTTGTATCAATAAAATGTTAGGAAAAGGCCATTTCTTTTAAATTATGTAAAAAAACATAAAATAATGTTGTTTAGCCGCCATTATAAATAAAACAGATCAAAAAAATTGCTCGAATGTTAGTTAAATACCAATGTTAATAATATGGTTTGAAAAGTATAAATATGCGTTGAAGGTTTGCCTTCAAAAATCCAATATTTATTTGCCTGCAACAAAAAGGCATGCTTTATTTAATCAGGATTGGTATGCCGCCATTTTTGTATGCTTGCCGGCAATTCGCCTGCATGTAAAATTTATTGGCAATGGAGTGTTTATTTAGGGTTAACTTTTTAATGCGTATTAGATGTTGGCATAATATTGCCACCAATTTCCAATGCTTTACCATCAATGCCAATATGAAAAATGTATATTGCCGGCAAATAGTGTTTGCTGGGCGGTTAAAAAATAATGCATATTATTATACCAAAGAATTCATTTCCTAAAATTCAAAAAATATATACAGAGTGTTATAGAATGTTGTTGAAAAAAATAAAGGACAAATTCTACCAGTGCAATGTCGGACTGGGCCATCCACAGAGGTAAAGTGAGAAATAAATCCAAAATTAAAATATATATGAAAATTACCATTTATGTGTGTAAAGAAAAACATAAAATATTAAAAACAATTAAAAACCCGAAATTATTGATATTTTCTAGATTTACATTTGCAATAAAACATTTGTTTGTTCTTGCAGTCATATTTTAATACTACGATCAAAACTAAAATCTTTAAAGACGAAGCTAAGGTGAGCGCACGGACGTATATATAGCTTTTTGATAGGGGGAGAGAGAATCTGGCTGCAAAAAAATTGGCATAATTTTTTTTTAAGATTTCTAAAGAATGTTGCTACTTTCTTAGTATAAAATGGTACTTTAAGAAACTAAAAATTACTATTAATTTAAAATGTTGATTTTATTTTGTATTTGTGAAGAAGTTTTATTGTTTTTTTTCCAAGATAGCTTTCTCCTTTTGTAAAATAGAAATTTTAAAAAAAAGTCACATTAACCAAAATAATAGCAGAGATTTCAATCTTGGCCATTGTCATCAGTTTCGAGAAACCTTTAAAATAAGGTAGCACACTTGACCCCTCTTTCTTTTTAGGATTTTAGGGGTAAGTCTTACCAGTAAAAGAGGGTTGCAGTTCAGGGTATAAATATGGCTAAAAAATGTTTTTCCCTTAAATCAAAAATTAACGTGTCCTGGCGCATTTCCCTTAAGGACCTGAAGTGCCCAAAAATAAGCTTTGTTTCTTTTTCAAACGGCCACCCTATACATATTTATTATAATAGTTTTTTTTTAACTATTTTAAAAATTAATAGTTAAATACATCGTAAATAATAATGTTTCTAAGGTAAAAATAATATAAACGTGTTTTTAATAAACAAGTTCATGTTCACATTTTGTACTTGTCCCACCAGTCATAATTAAAAAATAAATAAAAATATTACTCCTACGTAGGATTTCAGTCTAACTCTTTATAATAATAAATGTATATAGGATAAATTTTATATTGAAAAGGAAATATTTCTTAAAACTTTATTTTTTGAAGTGAAATTCGACCTCAAGTATGTCGCGGTAAGAGGGAAAGATTTTTCGATGTCCCAACAGTCACTCAGTTCAGTGATAATTTTGAAAAACGTAGAAAGTCATCAAGGTTTTTAACAAAAGGATGATGTTAATTAGCTATTATTTTATACAGGGTTTCTCTGAAAGGTGCAAAATAAAGCTACCACAGATTCCTGAGGTTAAAATATGACGATCTAACCAAACTCACCTTAGTCGAAAAGTGAATGGTTTCGTAGATACAGGTTGTCAAAAATGTTTTCTGGTTTTGGTTTCTGATAAATAATTTTGTTATTAATAGGTCTATTTTCACAATATTCGGCTAAAATAGGTTTTAAAAGCAAATAAGAATTTGCTATGAATTTTATTGTTACCTTTGGAGGGCGCCACCTACATTGTCTTGCACAAATTAAAACTGTAATAACTTTTTTGAGCCACTTTGTATAAAACTTTTTTTTTAATATTTTTCTTCAACATATTTTACATAAAAAGGGATTCGTAGTAAATGTTGATTTAGGCAGCCGTTTCTGAGATATCTAGATTTAAAAAAATTAAATAGTCTTGGCATCACCGCATATCCTAATGGGCCAGTATGGGCATCTTGGAAATGGTAAGAAATACGAAGTCCGTTAAATGGGAACAAAGTTGAGGTTGTATGTGCCTAAAGCCGGCTGTTCATGTGAGCGGTTTTCCGCTCGCGGATGATAATTCAGCGTTGTGATTGGTTAGTGCAAATTTAAAATGCTTTTCCCGCCAATCACAACGCTGAATTATCATCCGCAAGCGGAAAACCGCTCTCAAGGACAGCAGGCGTAATAAAATGCTGCTTAGAAATTTTTAAATTCCTGGTATTTCCGAAGATATCCAGAAAAAACGGTAAATTAATTTTTTTTATTTTTTTCCTGGTCATATTTATAATCGGATTTTAAAATAAATTGAACATTTCCATTGCCACTTTTTCTGCTCCTCAATTTTATTTAAAAAACAACGTTTCTCATTTATTCATAATATTCTGAGGCAAAGAAAAGGTTTTAACATTTTAAACATTAAAAAGGACTAGAGGTAGCATCCTCTACATTTTACCACAAAAACGTCACCATGTTTTAATTCTTCACCTTAAAAACCCTATACGGGAATTTTGTAACAAAAAAATTATTTAAAAATAACTTAAATAAAATGTTAACTTTAACACCCTGTATTTCGCAAACCACCAACTTGTTAACTAAGATAAATTAGGTTAGATCATTGTACTTTGGCTCAAGGAATGTAGTAACATTTTGTACAGACCTTAAGAGTCACCCTGTATATAAAAAATAATTGTATAATTTTTTAAAAATTAAGTTTATTTTTTTGTTGGTCTTAATTACCTTTAAAAGCCTCGGTACAACCATAAATCCAATGGATTTAATTGCTTGTTTGAAGCTGTTGACATTTGTTACTGACTTTCCTATTTGGTAATAAACTTTATTGTTAGGTTCAGCCATAGAGTCACATTGTATGCCAAAAGCTGTTGTAGCACTTACATCATTTGAATACCTAATAAGTTTAAATTATGATAAAGTTCTTATTGTACATGTAAAATTATTATTAAAATTTAAATTTTGAAGGTATTAGTTTTATACTTGGTTTTTACTATTTTGTTTTAAATCTTAAGGATACATTCTAATTTTGGACACTGTTTGGAGTATAAAGACTGTGGCGCTAACCCAAAATATTAATTTTTTATAAACAGCCTTGAGGAACCGATGGGAGAATAGGGTTGCTCGACGGGGCAAAATATAACTTAAAAAAATTAAATCTTGGACAAGGCAACTGAAATACGAGGGGGTCCAAAAATGATAAAAAAACAAATTTGCCCTGTATATCAAAAACTAAGAGGGCCATAAAAAATATTTTCATGTCATCATTCGTTTCATCAAATAGTAGCTACAGTTCGCGAAAATCGCAAGTCTCTATCTCCAATAATAACCGAGATATCCTGCAATTGCAACGAAATCCGGACACTCTATACAACTGATTATTAGGCATTGTTAACATAGTTAGAAGTACCCATTTATCTTATCTATATACCTTGTATAAGCATGTTTCAGTTCAAGCTCAATATAGTCTTAACAGTGGCGTAGCTAGGGCAGCAGGAGCCCTGGGGCAAAAAATATATTGGGGTCCCTAAAAATTAAAAAAAACTTTTATGCCCAAAAATCTACTTCTGTGGAGCCTCCACCGGATAATTCCTTTAAATTTTTTACCGACCCAAAAAACATCCTCACGTTTTTGAAACACAAAAAAAATCATTTTGCAAACACAAAAAATGTATTTTGTTTTTTTTACTCTTTATGGGGTTTATGGTACCCTCTTTGTGGTGACCCCACAACGTGATGCCCTAAGCAACTTCTTAATTTGCTTATATAGTAATCCGGCACAAATGTTTTATAACCTTAACATTAATTTTATTTTAATCCATATTAAAAAAAAAAATTACCACTACCAAATTTTCATAATGACATATGACAGTAAAAAATAGTAGCGCCCAACAAGGGGCATAGTAATTAAATACATAATTTTTTTCTAAATATATTTATATTTTTTTATCCTGAATGAATTTATGAATACTTGCATAATTGACAAAATGTGTTAATGTTTTTAAGATATACTAGTATATTGAAGTGTCTACGTAGGTTGCCGTATTATGGTCAAAAAGACAACCATCAGATATTAAACTTCAGTCATCAACGTAGACGAGGGCCGATAATAATTCTTAAAACCGAAAGGAAACAAAAACAAATAGTATAATAAAACCTATTGTAAAAGGTAGAAAATATAACAAAAAAAATTACTGGCGATCTGAATTCGGAAAGGGGGATTTTTACAGGTAAAAAATGCTTTTTATAGACCAAAACTACTAGTCCTATGGAAAAACGTTAAATACCAAAGTTTTAGGTAATAAAAAGATCTTGAACTGTTGTTTTCACACTTTCTCTACATAACCTCAAAATGTATGTGATAAATTCATAACTAAATTTTTGGTTTCCTAATTTTATATTTTCTTTTTACGAAATTTGGTAAAAACTCACCTTCCTAATAAAATGTCCCAAATTAGTGTAAATTTTTAGATTTAAAATATTTATTTTTACACATTATTTTAAGTTAGTATTGAAAAGGTATCCTTATTTTAAGTCAAAAATTCACGTGTCAATATATCAGGATTTGCAAAAGCTCGGTGGTCAGTTTGTTTGCTGAAATCTTTACTTTTTGATGGTGAAAAAAAAGTTATATTACCACGGTAAGTTTTCTCAAAATATGCATTTCCATTGGACTTGCCGTTTTATCAAAAATTAAAAAAAATACCTTTAGAAACTCAGCCTCAATCACTTTCCGACCTCAGATCGCCCGTAAGTGCAGAAAATTATAGTAAAAAAGTTCCTAATTCCCGAAATTTTAGTTCCAATATTTATAATTTTTATTTAACTTTATTGAAATCGGCTTTCGCGCGATCCGCCACTGTAGTGACCATAGTTTTTAAATATTTTTTTATGCAATTAAATAGTAATTTAATATATTGAAAAAATTCTGGTGTTATTTAGATTATTTATATTATTTATATATTGATATTAAAGGGAAGTGCACATAAAACCCTTTCCATAAAAAAAATTGCTATTGCCCCCTTGGTTCTCGGTTTTTGCAGTTAAACCTTTGGTTTTGACTTAAGATTCGTGTTTAGCGGCAAAAAAAGTTAGAAAATCTTTTTCCGATACCAACACATACCAACTTGTGTAATTGTTAAATAAAAAGAACAATAAGGTAGGTGGTAGAGGAGCTTTCCTCGCCTGAGGAGGTACCACCCCACTCACCCTTTAAAGAACCCGTGAAGTCTTAACGGACGTTTCAGGTTCTGGGTTTGTGAGTCAGTTTTCCTTCTTCCTTCTTTTTCTTTTCTTTTTTTTTCCTTTTAACCCCCAAACTATGTACAAATGATGGCGGCACACCCGGAAGTAAAATATTCCGGAGGTAAAATACCCCTCCATTCGGATCTCCGGGCGAGGGGTGCATCCGGGAGGCCTTCATCGAGAAGTTTAATTTCTTTTTCAAACATATGTGGGCTTAACACCAATATAAACTCCGTTCACCATCACCTTCAGTCATCTAAGCCCCACATACTGTTTCTAACGGAAACACAAATAAGTTCTAAATCTTCAACCAGCCACCTTCTCTTCCCAGGCTACGAACTTATTTCGTCTTTCCGCCCACATGGTGGCGTATGTGCTTACGTCCGCAACGATCTGGCTTGTGCTCGAGTTTCTAATCTTGAATCGGGTAGGTCTGATATCCTTTGGCTCAAACTTTCCCTTAGGTCTTCAACTAAATTTATCTGCTGTTTGTACCGGTCCCCATCTAATAATTCCTATGTCGAATTCTTTGACTTTCTTTCAACAAAGATCGATAGCATAATTTCTCAGTTTCCATCGGCTGAAGTAATCGTGCTTGGCGACTTCAATGTCCATAATAAGGATTGGCTGGGCTCTTCAAAAACTGACCCCCAAGGCAGAGCAGCCGAAATCTTCGCAGTCAGTAACTCTCTTACCAACCTTAATATGAAACTAGGTGGGTTCCTAGAGTCCCAAATCATAGTTCAAATCCCCTAGATCTCTTTCTTACTACAAACCCCGAACTCTATGAAACATCTGTCTCAGCACCCCTGGGTCGCTCAGATCATGGCTTAGTTGCTATATCTTACCCTGCACATCCCGAGGTAAATGAATACATGCCACCACGCACCGTATGGCACTACAACTCAGCCGACTGGGATGGCCTAAGGGACTTCTTCGCCACTTACCCCTGGAATTCCATCTGCTTTTATTTTCGTGATCCTTCCCAAATTTGCAATCAACTTACTGAATCAATTCAATTGGGCATTGAAACCTATATTCCACACACCATCAAGAACCCCAAAAATCCAATAACAAACCCTGGTTTTCCAAATCTTGTGAAAAAGCCAGAATTTTAAAAGTTCAGGCTCACAAGAAGTTTCTACAGGATCCTAGTCCAGAAAACCGACAGGCCAGCATTGAGGCAAGAAACTACTACAATCAAACAATTTCTGAAGCCAAAGACTCCTTCGACAATCGTATCAAAAACAAAGTCCTTTCTTGCTCAAATGGCAGCAAATCCTTCTGGTCCTTTGCGAAAAACATAAGTAGGAATTTTTGTGCCAGTTCTTTTCCACCACTAACTTTGGAAGATGAAATTATTTCTACTGCTAAAGGGAAGGCAGAACTATTTGCCAAACAATTTGCTGCCAATTCAACCCTTGACCCTCCCGTAAATCATCCAATTCCAACGGTTGCCCCAGTTCCTCATAAAATGCCCGATATTATTTTTAAAGTAAAACACATTAAGCGTATCCTTTCCTCCCTTAACACCAAGAAATCGTCTGGGCTGGACGGCATACCAGCAATCGTTTTAAAAAATGTGCTCCAGAACTTGCACCAATCTTAACTCGGCTCTTTCGAATTTCTTACGACACAGGTATCTTTCCGGAGAGCTGGAAGGCTGCACGTGTTCAACCTATTCCCAAGAAAGGATCTAAATCGCTTCCATCTAACTATAGACCAATTTCAATTCTCTCAGTTCTTTGTAAAGTAATGGAAAAATTAATTAATTCACAAATTCTTAAGTACTTAGAAAAACACAAAATTTTGCACGACAGGCAGTATGGATTTCGCCACAAAAGATCTACAGCAGATCTTCTTTCCTTCGTATCACACTGTTGGAATAAGTCTCTTGAGTTTCTAGGTGAGTCCCAGATCGTTGCTCTTGATATATCCAAAGCTTTTGACCAGGTCTGGCATGCCGCACTTCTTAATAAACTTCCCTCCTATGGTCTTTCAACTAAACTCTGTACTTGGCTCTCTAGTTATCTATCTGATCGACGTATATCAGTTATTGTGGACGGCCATTCTTCAAGCTTTCACCAAGTAAATGCTGGAGTCCCTCAGGGCTCAGTTCTGGCACCAACATTGTTTCTTCTTCACATCAATGACCTTCTCTCGTCCACAACTAATTCCATTCATAGTTTCGCCGACGATAGTACCCTTCACTCCAACTTTCAGGTCCCTAAACCCATCACTAAACCTGACTTGGAAAATAAACGCAGAGCAATGCAGATATCTCTTTCGCAGGATCTTAATTTAATATTGGATTGGGGCGCCAAAAATCTCGTCCATTTTAATGCATCCAAAACACAGTCATGTTCCTTGTCGCGAAAAGAGTCATCAAATACTCATCCTCTACTTATGAGCGGCCAAGTTCTACAGAGCAAAGACACCTTCAATCTCGTGGGCGTCACATTTGAAAGTAACCTTAACTGGCATAAACACATTGTATCTATAGCCACGGCTTTTGGCCTTCGTGGTTTGTCCAAAGATAAAAAAAAAAAAAAAAAAAAAAAAAAAAATCAATAAAATTTGTATTTACTCTTGATCCGAAAAAATGGCCTATTGATTTATTTTAGAAAACTATTTATAAAAGAAAAAAACAACAACAAACATACCAAATATATCATTATATTTAGCTTTACTGTTTTTTGTAGTAAGTTGTTTTGTTATGTTCTTCTAAATATTTTAATTATCCCTATTAATTAATTCTCTTGATGACAGGTTGTAAAACTGGGGTTTTTTAGTTAATAGGAAAAACATATTATTTGAAAAAAATTTAAAAATGCGTATAAACATTGGTCAAATATTAGCAAAAACAATTGTTTAAAAAAAAATGTTGAATTTAATTTTTTCAAACAATTTTTTGCTTTCCAGAAAAAAGTTAATAATCAGAAGTAAAATGCGATGTTAATAAAAGAATAACCACCGTAAATTTATCTTTTTTAAAAAGATTTTGTTTAAAAAAGAAAATTTATTATACAGGGTATTTCCCGGTTAAGGTACGAGATTAAAGTGTGAATTCATACAGTGCATTTCTTTAATGTTAATTTTTTGAACGGATCAATTTAAAAAGTTAAACTTTGGAATATGAAATTGAATATTTTATATATTTTAAAGTAAAACTGACGTATAAAAATTTCAAGATGGCCGCTGGGCGCCATTTTGTAAAAAAACTTAATTGGAAATAGGGGTCTTGTGGCACATAATTTTAAAGCTCCCCACGAGTACCTAAAATATAAATTTATTATCTTCACTTAATAAGAAATGGCGGTAAATTACCTAAATACCTGACTTCGATGACCATATTTTCGAAACTAATAAAGTTTGAAGTACCTAGTGTGGTGTTTTTTAAAGCTCTTTAAAAGATCTTTTTAATGGTGATACTTGTGATAATATACAAAGGTTAAAAAAGTATTTATTTATTTAACGAAGCACCCTGTATATTATATAACCATTAAAATGATTTTCAATAGGGTTTTAAGAAAATCCCACATTTAGTAGATCTTACCTTATTAGTTTTGGAAATAAAATTTGGAAATTTATAAAAAAAAATAAAAATTAGAAAAAACATTAAAAAATAAGATGCTTTTAAAGTATAAAAAGCCTATTACACATAGATATCAATAAATTAAAAACAGTTAGCTTCAACTTTTAATATGAAGCAAAAAGCAGCTGCTACTTACCTTGCATTCGGATACAAATTATACAACCACACGACAAACTCGGCAAAACTTATTTGTCTAAAAACTAGTCTCCAACGATCTTCCAAAAAATTGCCATGGTTTGGTTTGCAGGACACCTAAGTTCTGCCAATAACTCATGGGTCGTGAAAATTTGTAAACACACGCTTGTAATTAAAAAACAATGTTTCATTCAAAAATTATCGGTATTTTTGATGCACTTGTGCAATTAACCCCAAAAATTTAAGGATTATCAGTAGCATTGTAAACTGCTTAAGAGTAAAGTACCCTTATAAAAAAATAAAATGGTAAATAAAAGTTTAGAAACATTTTTTTTATTATTATTATTTTAAATATTTCTTCTTTAAAGAAACAATATTAATTATAAAATACATACCAAACACTAATTCTAAACAGCAATACTGGATTTTTATTTTTTGTTTTACCTATTTATTTAGTTCTTATGATCTACCTCCAGTTAGTAACGCTCTCTTCTTTATCAAATGATTTTTTCCATAAAAATTCTTTGGTTTTTATTTTAAATAAAACTCTAAATTTCGTTTCATTATATTTTATTTTTACATTATTTTTAAAATATTAATAGATTGTGGCCTTACATTAGGTTTTGTAAATTATTTTTATTCGTTCGATCTAATAGAAGATGACTTATTAATACTGTTTACATACATATTTTTTTGTATAATGTTATTTTCTTTGTTTTAAATTCACTGCCCAAGTGAAAAAAGTTCTTACCGAGATTAAGTTATTTTAAATCCGTCCTAATTTGTTCCTAATAAAATTGGTTTTAAGGCTAAGACACAGTCATTTTTTTCTTCAAAATTAGTACAAAGTTTAAAAGACTTTTAAATTCTTATTTTAGTAAGATGTAGGTAACCCACAAAATTAAAATTTTACAGAAAACACAAGTAATTACTACATATCGTGAAAATAAAGGTTTTATAATTTTATTACCACCAACGCTTAAGGACGGCAATCAACTATTGCTGTCCAAACGCGTCGTTTAAATAGTGTGCGAGCAACAAAAAAGGAAATAATTAAAAGTTAGACAAAACTGATTACGCCGTGGGATTTTTGTTATTAAAGTTTAGTCTAAAACAAAAATTTTGGATATAGAAACAAAAACATAAATTTTTATTAATTTGCGGGCTACGACGTATTAGAATTAGGGTACTCATCAAAACGCTGAATTCAAGAGTTGGCCCGGTAAGGACATTTCTAGCCGCAGCAAAAAAAGTCCTTTCGAAGGAATTTTTATCAATTCATAAGTATGAATATAATTTAAAAGCATACAATTTGTTACATTATTACATACATAAAAAAAAGCGTCAAGAAAAGCATAAAGTAAATTTTTGTATCTGCCCATCTTTTTTGCTCGTCTACTTTTTTAAAGGTACTACAATTTTTTGGTTAATTCAGAAGCCCCCTGGAAAAAAGTCTGAATTTAACATTGTATCAAAATATCGAAGAAAAAATAAGAAAATACACATTAACAATATTTTAAATCATATTTGTATGTATACGTTTAAGTCCTAACCAAAATCCCCCTTCAGCTGTATGTTGAATTGATTTTCTGTTTAATTTTAAAGGTATTGGTGTCCTTTTGGAAGGAACAATTTCAAAGTGTAACAACAAATTAAACAGTAACGCTTTGGTTTCTAATAGAGCAAATCTAGAACCAATACAATTTCTTGGACCGGATCCAAAGGGTATGTAAGTATAAGGCAGAATACTGTCTTTGTTTTCATCTGAAAATCGCTCTGGATCAAATTTTTCTGGATTTGGGTAATATGCTGGATCCCTATGAAGGCCTTGCATTGGAAGCAACAATATGTCACCTTCTTTAAGTGGGACAGGTTTTTCATGTGGAAGAACTGCTTCAATGGTATATGGCTTAGTGACAACCCTATCTATAGCGGGTGCTGGTGGCCACTTTCTTAAAATTTCTATAAAAAGTAAAATTTATCGCTATGTATTTACCCCAAGCGGTTGTGATATATAAAAAAATAATATTGTAATTAGATTTAAAAAAAAAAAACATTCTTTTAAGTATTTCTTAAAGAGCTCCAACAACGCAAAAATAGTGTTTAGTAATACTCTGTTCAATTTTAAAACGTTTAATGGTAATTTTATTTCATCAAATCATTATTTAACAAATACAATTTATAGATATTGTACAAACACGATAAGCCACACAGCCACAAAAATCTGTTTTCTACTCTAGTTTATTTATTTATTATTATAATACTCATTAAAAGGCATTTAACTTTATTTTTAATAAAAGTTGATACAACACATTTTTGTTTTAAGTTAAAAATTTAATACCTACTTATTTTGTGATTGTGGCTTATCGGGTTTTTACAATAAGCTCCTTAGTTATAAAAAATAGTGTTCGTGTAAATCTCAAAATAAATTATTACTACCTGAAACAACCATATCCAAATACTTCATCTTCAATAGTACATCGTAACTGATTTTTCCAAAACTTTTCTGATAGGTTTCATTAATTTCCTCTCTTAACTTATCTTGAATGTCTTTATTGGTGGCCAGTTCATAAGAGCCAAAGCAAAGTGCTGTGGAGATCGTGTCAAATCCAGCAAAGAAGAAAATTAAAGCCTGAGCCGTTATATCGTCATTACTTAGATATTTTAGTTGCCTAAATGTACCTTAAAATATATAGAATCAGCCACACAGAAATGTAAACAGGCGGAAAGTCTAACGCGAATGCCGGCATGTAAACATTTCGAAAAGGATGATTAATAATGAATGCATTGGTATTGCATTACTGGCCGATATACCTTTAAAAATAGCTGATACAGTATCTTGTTAGAATTCATTTGAATATAATTATGAAAAATATGAAGATTATTCTGTAACTTTACTTTTCGAAAATTCTTTAAAATATTTACTAGAAAAACCCGCTGCGAATAAACTCTAATTCTAAACCTTTTTTCCCTTAAATAATAAATAACTATTTTTAAGGTTGTCTAAAAAGTCAATATTTTCTCTCTCAGAATTCTATTTTTTACTAGCAATTATCATTATGAAGAAGACTCTTTTTCGAAAAATAAAATTGATGGTTCATTTGTCTTCTTGTTAACCCCATTTATGGACAGTATATTAACAGTATTTAATTTAAAAAAAAAATCTAAGACAAAAGCCCTAAAGTAAAACTTTTAAAACTTTTCTGCTAGATAATAAGTTTGTTGCTGCATTTTATAGCATAGAAAATGCAATCTTGTATATATTGTGTTCACGGATGAACTTTTCAATTAAAAAAAAAAGAAGATTCACGTTAAGAAATTTGTTTTGTTTGGTACAGGGGCTCCATAAAATACAAAAGTGTGAAAATGAATTAGGAGAAAACTACTTTAAATTTTTAATAATATAACAAAATGTCAAATTAAAAGTTCTTTACAATTAAATAGGGATCCCATATTTAAAATTTCACATAAAATAAACAATTTTTTTAGTATCATATTTTATGTTTTACACCTTTTTACATAATTTACCTGGTTTTAATAAACGATTTATTAAATATCAAAGTTTTTTAAATATATTTAAGTACAAAAATGTAAAAATTTAGCAAAGAAGATGTAAAACATAAATAAATAGAATAAGGATACAAGAAAAAAGTATATTTCATGTTAAATTTTAGATATAAGATTCTTATTTAATTCTAAAAACCTTTTTATTTAACATTTTGCTAAATCATAAAAAATTTGTCCATTTTTACATTTTTGTAGTTGTTGGAGCCCCTGTACAAAACAACAAAGTTTTCAACGTAAATCTTGTTTTGTTAAGAAGCAAAAGCAGTTGCCATGCACGACTTTCTTCGACATTTTTTGGTCCATTTGTTCCATTATAAAGCCCATTCGTGGACATATTGTATACGTCGTGCCAACTCGATACGTCCAATTGTGTTTCTGTATGTTAAACACTAGCAGGTAGAGATTAGACAAGTTAGTTATTTTAAACTGTCCCCTTTTCACGCATTAGCAAAAATTACCCATGAACCTTTTAAATTGGCACGATATGTATAAGAAATTATGATCAACTAAATACAGTATTTACCTAAAGTTAATACTTTTATTATTTTATTACTACTTACCAATATCAGATGATTCTTTAACAGTAGCAAATCCAGTTTCAACAACTTCATTTTTGTCGTCATTTTTAATACCTTTTCTCGCTTCCAAAAGTAAATTTATCATATCTGGTCGTACTATTCCTTCTTCTTCTCTACTTCTTATGTTGTCATATATGACGTTTTTAAAAAATATCATTACTCCTTTATCAAAAAATGTTACTTTTAGTAGCTAAAATAAAGGGAGATCATTCTTAAGACGGCACTATTGCTAACTTCCTTATTATTGGAGATTCAAAGTCCGTTAAATTTGTAGTACTTTTTCCGCCGATTAACGTGCTGCCAACCGAAAACCAATTAAACATCGGGTTTTCTATGTATTACAAAAAATGTACTTTTTACATGGAACACCCTGTATATTATATTACCATTCAAAATATCTATCAAAGAGCTTTAAAAAAATCCACATGTTATATAGTTTCGGAAATATGGAATAGTAAACCGGCATTTTTTAAATAAAACACTCTGTATATTACATCATTAGTAAAAAGATATTTTTAAAAGCTTTAAAAAACACATTTGATTTGTCTATAATTGTGTATCTCCTATGGTTTAAAAAATATGTTAGCTTAAAAAATATGGCCATTAAAAACTGAAAATTATGTTAAATAAATAAAATTATTTTTTAAAGCTTTTTAAAATATGTATTTAACGGTGATGTTATATACAGAGTGTGTTATATATATATATATATATATATATATATATATATATATATATATATATATATATATATATATATATATATATATATATACAGGGTGTTATGGAAATACTTTAATATATTTCAACCCCAAAATCCTTGTGTAAAAATAAATTGAATAAAAATTATTAAAAATGGCGGACCACCATAAATAACAGTGATAATGAACCCCAAAATTTTACGATTAAAAAGCAAACCCGCTACTGACCAGCTCTTTAAATCCCTTTAAATACATATGTTTACCTTCTGTCGCTGTCAAAAACAGCTGAAAGCAGTTATAACACGTGGTTAAGTCAACAAGCTTGAGAAAAGTTGCCAAATTTATTTTGTTCTTTACCAGTTTATCTATGGGTTTTGCTGTTTCAATTCGATCAAACGAAAAACTTACATGATTACACAAATTATCCTTTATTACGCTACTAGGTTGTTTGAGCGTATAATGAATGTAAAGATTACTTTTTCCACAAATCAAGTACACTTTTAGGTGGTTAATTACTTTACAAACTTTTTAAACACTACGACGCGACACGTATGCGCACAAAGAATTGAATTAAAATACACAAAACGGTATTTTTATTGCAAAACACTATTAAAACAAATTTTACTGCGTTTTTAAATAAAGTTTTTGTTACATTTCGCTTTTCTTTCATCAAAATTAAGAGTTGACAGACGACAGGTGGTTTACACAAGATCGTTTGACTAGGTAAGGTTGCCTCATTACGTCACATATGTACCGCACTGCTGGTTCCTTGGCGCCAACATAGCAAACAAAGAATAATCATTGTTAAATAATTTATTAATAGGAAATAAAGAAGTTACGGTAACAACTGGAATTAACAGTATTTAAAAGTATTTCTTTAATATTGACAAAAAACACAAACTACACTGTTAAAAACTTCATTAAATAATGAGCAAAATACATATGTGACGTATGGTCCGCCATGTTGCAAGGCTTACGAGGCAACCTTACCTAGTCAAACGATCTTGGTTCACACGAGAAAGAGTACAAAAGATTATTCCCTATGAGACAAATGTACAAAAAAACTACGGTAATTGTACAGAAAGTGTCCGCAACTCCGATTTTAACCAAATTTGGTATGTTGGGTTTTTTGGGGCGCTGATCACGAATCTGAACGAAATTTTAGTCGGAAATGTTTGGTTTCAGAGATAATCATCATCAGTTGGCATTTAAACTAACCTTATTTTCACCATTATTCGCCCCTCTTTTTGCACACAATTCTTGATTTAAAGCTAAAGTGGCCCACAATATTTGATTTTCACCTTTTAAAACCCCGTGTTTCTATGTTTTTACACCTTTTATCAAATAAATTGGAAAGGGTCCCTTTAAAAACGTTGCAACCGTGCATTCACTGCTCCACCGCCTCCACCATATTCTGCTACGATTAAAAACGATTGAAAGCGAAGCTATGCAATTTAATTCAAAAAAACTGTAAAATACGTAGAAGAATGAGGTTTTAAAAGGTGAAAATCAAATATTGTGTACCACTTTAACTTAAAATCAAGAATTGTATGCCAAAAGAAGGGGAATAAAGTGAAAATGAGGTTAGTTCAAATGCCAACTTTAATGATGGATATCTCGGAAACAAATGTATCCGACTAAAAATTTTTCAGATCCGTGATCAGCGCCACAAACTACAGGTGTTTTTACAGGTTAGATGTTTTTGCAAGAAATTTATTGCAATTTATTCTAACATTTTTGCGGTTTGCACGTAACTGGGTTTATCAATTTACTGAAACTTGTAAGTTCAATTCTTTTTAAACCGTTTTCTTTGTCTCATGTTGTTCTGGTTATGGGCGATAAAATGATACTTACAGCGAATTCTTTTGGTTAAACTAGGTGCTTTCAATTTAATTAGGTTTTTTTAATCAAAATTTTTTACTACAAAATGCAGGGTTTGTTTTTTCTTTTGATAATTCATAAAAGCTTGATGTCTAGGAACTTATTACCGTGGGTATAAAAAGTAGACGGCATATTTAACATACCTTAGGGATAAAGGAGCCGAAGTGGACATTGTGGGGCTTCTTCAGATGTACGGTTACAAAATGCATGAAACAATTACTTTGTGTTGCTATATTACTGTACATCTCATTGGTACGGAAGAGAAGGGAAGTTTATGGTGAAAGTGTAAAGAGTGTACTCGTGAAAATAAAAGTACTTTCCAGCCAAGAAAAAAATCCTAGCCTTCTAAAAGCTGTTGTAGCTCTAAATGTTATTTAAGGTTATTATTTAATGTAACGCCTACGCCGCTCATAAGTAGATAATAAAAATTGGTTAACTTTTTTTATGCCGGTATATTATTGTCCTCTATTGTGTGCTTTGAAATCTACGATAAAATGGTGGTGCCCTCAGGATAACATTATTCAGTCGTTACATGGGTTTAACATCTAAAAATCTGGCACCCACGGTACTTAGTACTTAGCTTTTGTGCTACTAACATGGACTGCCATAAACATAAAAAAAACTAAATATACTAAATGTACTAGATGTAGTACAATTGTACAGCTGAACATCGCAAATTCGCGTTGTTGTTGTCAAGGAAGCCGGCATGATTTAACTGACCAATAAGAAGGCTTCCTTATGTTATGCAAGTTACAGAAAGACGAAATTCGCTTGCCCTGGCTTGCGTTTTAAATAATATTGCGAAGAATTTACCAAATTGTGCGTTTATTAAGTTTTGCATTTTGTTTTAATTTACGTAAAATGCAACGAAATTCAATCGAGTTGACTGACATGGTTTTGTGCTGCAAAATGCTCGGCAAGCCGGGGAACTATGAAAGAGTTTGTTTATAGTGAACCCATTAACAGTTTAGAACAGTTGCGAAATCGTGTGGAACTAGCGGCTCAGCAAATAAGGAACAATGAAAACATTTTTGCGCGTGTGAGAAACAGTATGCAGCGGAAAATAAATGCATGTTTGGAATCAAAATTTAGAACATATTCCGTATTGAAGGTAAATCGACCTTTATTTAAATATTTTTTTGTTACAATTTATTTTGATATAAGGCTTTTAATAATTTTTTAAAGTCAATTTATAAAAAATAGAATATAATAACATTTTACCTTTTTATTCTATTATGTATTTATATCGTTTATTGGGTAAAAAATAGGACGTTTGGCAACATCGCAAACAAATAGGTCTACTGTCTGTGTTTATAGTATTTACGTAACCAGGGACGGAGCAGATAGGTGAAAAGAAGGTATTTTTACAAATTGTAAAAAAGTTTGAATTAAACAAAAAAAGTACTCAGTGTGTCTCTACACTGTCCCAGGAGTCACCCATTTCAATATATTAAAGTATTTCCATAACACCCTGTATATATATATATATATATATATATATATATATATATTATATATATATATATATATATATATATATATATATATATATATATATATATATATATATATATATATATATATATATATATACATAAAAAATGCCGGCCAGTTTACTATTAGATAGAGAATGGCAATATTTCAACTATTAAAAAATGGATATATCACATGTTGACTTTTTTTAAAGCTCTTTGATAGATCTTTCGTATGGTAATTTATTGTACAGGATGTTCAATTAAAAAATAAAACACATTTTTGTGTAATAAATCGAAAACCCGATCTTTAATTGTTTTCGGTTTTCAGCATGTTACTCAGCGGAAAGAGTACTACAACTTTACTATTCTAACCGACTTCGTATCTTTAATAGCTTTGTTCGCGGGTTTGATTCTGAACCGGTTCTGGGACTATTCGCATGCGCAGTGAAAAAATCAGCGTTCGCGGTAAGTAAAATCCCAAATTTTTAGTAACAGTTCTGTGTTCGCGGGTTACAATGGAATCAGTTCGTTACCGGTTCGTAACCTGATTAGCAGTCCTGGGATTTTTGTTGGAACTAAAAGTTCAGTTCGGAATTTCATGCGCATTGTCGACATGGTCAGCTGTTTTCTGTTTTTGTGGTACAGAAATAAACCGTTGTATTACAGTTTATTTGTTTCTGCCACTTTTTATGCGGGTTAATATACCTGTTGAATATTTTTTTATATATTTGTGATTCTGAGCGTATATAAACAAAGGATTTTTAATTCTTTTCCGTATGAATGTATGTATGCAATAAAATAAATAACGATTTAATTAAAAAATATAGACAATATTAGAAGATTTTACCATTTCTTGTTGTTTAAATTTTATCTTTACTTAAATACACATACTTATGTTAAAAACGAGAGGAGGCACGGAATCCCTCGTTCGCCGAGAGACCTCGAGTGGCTTTCGACAGTATAACAATTTACCTTTTTGTTTGAATTTAATTTTTTTGTGTAGTATCCAATTTAACCATAAAAAATCCTAACCAATACGCTAGGTTAGAATACATCCTCATCCTCAGCTGTATAGAAAATCGTTCGCGGTAAATAAAAATTCCGAACTAATAAATAACTAGACATGCGCTTTAAAACAATTCTAAACCAGTTCGGTTCTGGTTCAGAATCGGTTCATTACTAGACCCGCGAACAAAGCTAATAACAACGGAGTTAGCAATAGGTTTGTTTCAGCAGGCTGTCAGAAATGTTTGTAGCCGATTGGATTCTGCGCACGTCAAATTTGTCGTTCCAGCACTGGCATGTTTGTAACATTATACAATTGTTTGTTGTTCCAGCAGTAGTTTTAGGATGTTGAAAACATGTTGGAAACTGTTTGAAGACTTTCTTCAAACATTACTGACAAATTTTTAACATAACCTTTCTTGTATTAACGTATAAGCAGTATGCACGCCTTGTTTATTTTTCGTTCCAGCAGAAAACTGTTGCCAACATTTCTAACTAATTTTGTTACAATTTCTGCGTTTTACTATTGTTGCTAACATGTTTTCAACATTCTGCTGGAACAAACCTAATAGTGCCGACTTAAGAATGATCACCCTGTCTTGAAATTAAACTTTAATTTTAAGACATTTGCGTGTAAACATTTACATGTGTGTGTGAAAAAAGTGTTTTAAATTGGCAGTTCTAATTTACTTTATAACTTCGTTAAATGTTTACTTACCTTAAAAAGTCTTGGTAGAGCCAAAAATCCAAGAAATTTAATTGTCTGTTTAAAGCCACTAAAATTTGTTACTGTCTTTCCCATTGTGTAAAAATCATTGTTAGGCTCAGTCAAAGAATCACATTTAATACCAAAGGCTGCTGTAGCAATAACATCATTGGTATACCTAAAATATTCGAATTCAGGTAAAATTTCTAGTCTTAAACTGATTTTTAAGTAAGGCATTTGGGTTAGGACTCTTTGTTTGACCTCCGAACAGTGCGGACGTGCGTAGAGGACTACAAAGTTCTTCCCGGAGTGGCGGCTAGAGGTGTCGTATTAACGTTTTTTGCCTTCGGGGATCAAGGAAAGATTCACGCTAAATTGACGGCATCTTTCTTCTGGATCTAAGCGCTGTGAGCGAAGATTCCTATAAGCTGATGGTATCCTGTTTGGTGGTGAACACGCAAGAACTGTACATAAGAGGATAGCCGAGAACCCACGATTCTTCCGCCGAAGCGGTCGAAAGCGTGACGTCACCATCAGTACACTTTTATGGGAATATGAAGAATTTTAATTTAAAAAATGATAATACAGCACTTTTTTACATTGCAACTTTGTTGGGGTTTAGAATAGGACATTTATTACTTAATACCTTTAATAAACTATTTTAAAAAAGTGTTTTGATGTTTAAAATAGCTATTTAACCAAAAATAAAAGTCCCTTTAGTCCAAATTTCGTAATGTAAAGAAATTCCGTTTTGACAATAATTTCTGTTGATTTGATCTTAATAGCACATATTTTTGTATAAAATTAAATCCATACCTGAGAATTTTGGTGTGCTAATTAGTTTATAAAAGTAAATAATATACAATTAAAGAGTCAAGATAGAGGAGGCAATTATTTTTTTAATTCAAATTATCTGCACAAAGAAAGGGGATAAGTGATAAAAATCATTAAAATAGAGATGACTAGACTGCATTCTAAAAATAAATAACGAGTAAGGGACACAGCTAACGCCGTTACCACCTTTATTCGTGAAGAGAAGTCGAATAAAAAAAAATGTTATTTACCTCCTTTATCGACTCGCTCTTCAAATACCTTTAAATAGTGAGTTCTTGGTTATGATGATTAAAACAATTTTTTTTTATTAAACCTGTGTATTTAAATTGTTTATTGTTTTTTAATTGATTATATGACCTTACAATATCTACAAAAGTGGTAATAAAACATTTATAAACATAACAAAAAAATTCTTTTGATACAGGTAACATTTTTTACTGTAGTACCGCAAACAAAATGCTATTGAAATTTCTTCTTGGGTCCAACGTACAAATTTTTTCTTCTTTGATAGTAAAGAAATTTGATTTTTAGTAAGTACCATATTCAGCAGTTTCTCAGCCATAACTGATTTGGGATTTTTATCAATTGACTGTTTATAGCATTTTGCTTTATAATATTTAACCATATCATTCAATCCTTTTATTTTTTTATTAGAGTTGCACTTAAGTTGGTTATACTTTAGAAATAAATCTTCATACTTTCGTTTATAATTGTCTTGGATAGATGAAGCACTAGGCTCGTTTGATACTTCCAAGTGAGAAGGCACCACCTCTGCCTCTGCTGTGGATGTACTTGGAACATTTAAAATCTGGAAAGATTCAGGATTGCTTGTATTTGTGACTAAAGAGTGTACCAGATCCTTTCTGCTCTTTTTTCCGCTCTTTTGGCACGGGGATTATCCTCATTAGATATTTTCAAGGATGCCATACAGCCACGGGTTAGATTTAAAGTGGGAACTGCAGTTTTCTTTAAAACTCTGCGCAAGGGTAGACCTAAAATATTAAATAAGATATTAGAATTTATTTTTTATAAGAATAAATTCATTAATATTTACCTAACAGTTCATTTTGGAGATCTCTTTCATAATCATTTGTTGTAAAATGTAGGGAGCAAATTACAGAAGTATCCGGGTTAAATTTGTCTTCTCGTTTACACCTATTTATCCATTCCTTCCTAAGTGTGGATGAAACTAAATTAATTGCCTTAGGAAATGAATGAAATATTAAGTTAACACCTTCTTTCTTTAGTGTTAACCTATTGCTTTTGCATGAAGCAATAGCACAAATCTGCCCAGGCATATTTCTATCTAAAACAACAAATAAACATTAAAGAACATATTTATTCTAAATTTTATTCCGAAAACTTACCAAACACTGTTTAAAGTAGTTAAAAAACGATGTACAACGTTTAAAGTTCTTGTCTCTGGTTTAAATGTCAATTCAAAAATATTACACACACGCCTGGACAAAAAACGATGAACACTAACAAAATACAGTTTAAATAACAAAATTATTGTTTGTATAAGGTCTTTATAAGTTAATTATCACACCCAAAATGTAAAAAACACTAACAAAATCGAAAATGGTCACTAAATAACGACGAGAAAATGCATAAAATTACATGTAAACACACTGTCGCCGCCAAATCTGCACTGATGACTACGTCACGAGCGGTCGTCCTTGACGGCTCGGCTGGCTAACGTTGCTCTTATGGGAATAAGCTATCCTCTTGTGTACAGTTCTTGGTAAACACGAGGTATTTCTCAAATGGCGGGAAATAGATGGGCGTGCCATGGGAACTGTCAGTAGTGAAAGTGAAGGTTATACGTAACACCAGTAGCAGATCTTGGTTAGACAGTCGACAATTTATGCATTGCATCGATTGTGGAGTTATTTGTTTTCTTTTGGAATTTCTGGGAGCTACGAGCTCGATTATCCAGATTTTCCGCCGACGAAGCCCTGGAAAGCATAGTCCGGAAGGGGGAGAGTGGTGGATTGGACCTGAAGGGACCAAAACCAAGAAAAAAATAGAATAGAATAGAAGTAAGGCATTTAGTTAACAATATATTTTATATACCTTGTGTAGGTATCTTTTAGTTCAAGCTCAATAAAATCTTCATTTTTATCTGTAAAGAATTTAACAAAGTTTTCAGCTGCTTCTTCCATTAAATAAAACATGTTCTTCATTTTACTGCTGGTAAAAGATCCGCTTAATGTTGCTCTCATTTCGCGCCATCTTTGTCCTAAAACAAATAATTTATTAAAATTAAAACATTTTTTTAAAGATATGCTCTATATTGGTTGGACGGGTTAATTATTCAATGGTCTTTTCGTTGGGTACACTCCAAGTCTATCTAGAAAGAATGAGACCGCTTCGGTCCTGGTCCCGAGGTATAGCGACCTGACCCCGTTCAGCCCTATTGACCCCTATGAACTGGCCAGTCGCCTAGAACAAAATAAACAAAAACCCCCAAAACCCAAAAATTCTAATTAATAAAACGACGTTTTGGTGGCCAGTCTGCCACCGTGGTCAAGTTAAAATTAACTTAGAAGATTAAAATAAATAATGAACTAATATTTTTAAAGTAAAAATTATAAAAAAATTAATCTTCTTAATTTTCCAAATTCTGAAAATAGTTTAACATTGTGACATAAGTAACTGGTGTATTTATTATTTGTAATACAAAAAAAGGGGTTAGTTGAATTTTAGTTTTCCTATACTTTAGTATCAAGCAAAGGTCACCAAGTGTTATTTAAATTTACTGAAATTGATGCTACACAATTATCTTTATTTAATAATTTATACGCACTTTCTTTGATTTTGCCTTTTTAGAATTTTTTAGAACAAGTTTCCTTTGCTGGAATACCCGAAACATTCCAGTTAAATCTGTGATTGTTATCAAATGCGTGTTGACAGATTTTTGATTTATGAAATTCTGTATTTTTACTGGAATGCTTTGAGTATTTTAGCAAAGGAAACTTGTTCTAAAAACGAAAAATCAAAGAAAGTGCGTATGTATTAATAAATAGGATACTCGTGTATAGCCTCACTTTTAATTAATTTAAATAACACTTGGCTCCCTTTGCTTGATACTCAAGTATCTTCAGGAAAACTAAAAATCAACTAACCCATCACCTTTTTGTATACTAAATAATAAATACAAGTTACCTTCTTATGCCACTCATAACACAAATGTCAAACTATTTTTAGACTTTTCAAAACTGAAAAGATTAAAATTTGTATAATTTTTAATGTAAATATTAGAAATTTTTTATTTTAATCTTCTAAGGTAATTTTAACTTGACAACTGTGGCACACTTGCCACCAAAACGTCTTTTTTAAATCGAATTTTTTGGGGGTGATTTTTTATTTTGTTTCAGGCGACCGGCCAGTTCATAGGTTCAATAGGGCTGAACAGGGACAGCTTGCTATAGCCCGAGGCCAGGACCGAAGCGGTCCAATTCTTTTAGATAGACGTGGCGTGTACCCAACAATAAGACCATTGAATTTTTTTTTACTGAAAAAACGCTCTTTTAAGGCAGAATTACTCGAGGAGGCATCGTTTAACTTGCGTTTGTACTTTGTTTTTAAAATATGTTGGTATTTTAAAGGAGCATAATAGCAGTCCTAATAAAACTCAAAAACAGATACTAAAAATATCTCCAGCATTCATTTTTTTTTAATTTTAAGCAAAATAAAAATAAATTAAGAATTCATTCCAAAATATAATTCATTTCTAAACCTGTTTGTTTTAAAGTTTACATATTGGGTTTCTTTTGCAACAAACATCTTTTAAAACAACTTTTTATGATAGCCTGTCCTTTTTTTTTGTATTTTTCTTTTATGCTTGTAAATATTTTTACGTAAGATGTAGGTATGGATAAATTTATTCAATCGCTGCCGATAAGCGAAATGTCATTCGATTTTAATGTTACCGGATAAGCCTAGGCATTTGCACAAGTTTTTAATTAAAATTTTTAAAGATATTTCTTTAATTTTTGACGGTCATGGTATAATAATACAATGCTTTTATCCACCAAGTTATCTTTTGTGTTTTGTATTACTTTACTTACCTTTAAGAGCTAATAAATTTCCACCAAATATTGGATCGACTTCAGGATCAATAAAGGTTCTATGATCAGTAAAGTGATCAAAATCTTTCACCGTTATTTGTTTAATGAGCTCTGGATCCCTTAGCATCAAAGTAGGTAATGAAAATTGATAAAAGCCTAAATATCTATAAAATATATATATATATATATATATATATATATGTTTAAAAATACATGTTATAGTAAAAAGCATCCAAAATAAAACTTGTGTTGATTTAAAAATGTGTTTTAGTTGTAAATTTAAGCCAATTATTCATATTTTTAAAAATTATTACAAAATACAAAAATTGCCTCATTACACTATTTTACAAAATATATTTTAATAATTAAGATCTTTCTTTTTTGAAAACAGTGGTCAAGATCATTATTGAATTTAAAAAAAGGTTTAATTAAAGATTAGTTTAGATTACATTATCTTGAAAGTGGATTTACATTCTCCACCACTGTAACCTGCTCAGGTTTATTGTGTAGCCTTCATTTATATATTAGAGGACGCTAGCCGGTCATTTAAATCAATCTCCATAGGCTTGAAACTGACTCCTTGGTAAATCTTGCCGCTTTGGTTTTGTCCTTACCCAGAATTGCAACCGCAGGCGACAAAGGGGTTCACAGTGGTACCATAAGTGTTTTGCGGTTTCTTCTTCTTCCGGGCAGAAACTGTATGGATTTTTTTGCCAAAGCCATTGCTACCAGGTGTTTGTTTAGTCTAGAATTACCTTTTAATTACCCAACTATAATTTTTACTGCTTTTCATCATTTAGTGGGCCTTTTTTAAATTCCGGAGAGTATGCCTTTATATATATTTTTTGCATGTCCTTGCCCTGATGTTGTGGTTAGTTTTGGTTAGGAATTTCCTATTAATGATCTAGTATATGACTTTTCTTGGCATGACGGAAAACTACAGTAGGACTCGAGACCAACCATTGCCCTACTAGCACCTTGGTGGCCCTCATGTCCTAGTAACCAGGCAATAGTTACTTTATTAGACGCCTCCACTTCTTCTATAGCGATTACACAGTCCTGCACCATCTTGGAGCTGATCCTACAAAAACTGATTACCTTGATGGCTGCCTGGCTGTTCGAATAAATAGTCCCTGGGCCAGTAATAAAATTAACTTCATGATAATAACTCTTTCATAACCTTCTTAGGGGGTTCCTTTTGACAAGTAACCCGGCCTGTTAATGGCAAATGTTTAGAGGTCGGACTGTGCGAACGCGTCACTTTTTCAGTCAGACAAGTTTACCACAATGTTTTACATACAATTTTTAAACATTTTGCCCCAAATCGTAAGTGTTACAGTCACAAAACTATAAGACCCATGGACATGTTTTGAGTACCGGATTGGGCGGGTTTCGTAACTGTAACCCTTGCGTTTTTCGGCACAATGTTAAAAAATTGCATGTAAAACATTGTGATAAACTTGTCCGACAAAAAGAGACGCGTTCGCCAAGTCCGACACCCAAAACATTTGACATTAAGAGGCTAGGTTAAAGTGCCGCTTCCATATATGTTGGTATGAGTTTTCGTGGTGGACTCGTCAAAAGGAACCCTCCAGAGAAAGTGTTATTATTATAAAGTCAATTTCGTTACTGGCTTAGGGACTAAAATTACCATGACTTTACCCAATAAATTCCTTCTGGTGATTTCGCATTCACAATTATTCTATGGTTACAATTTCCGCCTGAAACAATGTATGGTGTCAGAGATCTATTTCTATTTTTGTCTTTGGTATGTCTCTCTAGGGCAGCTTCAACGGGAAGGCCTACATCACAGTCCTATCTATCCCGTATAATTGGTACAACATCTTTGTTTACCCAAGAACTTGGTAGTTTTTGTTAAAACTTTTCGTTTACCAAATGATTACCAACTTGCATATATTTTACTTTTTGGATACAAAGAAGACAACAATAGCTTGTACTCACCTGTCATTTGGAAACTTCTTATACAGCCACTCAATTTGCTCAGCAAAACTTAACCTTCTAAATGCTGCAACCCAACTGTCACCAAAAATGGCCATGGTTTGGTTTGTACTACCCCCAAGTTCTTCCAGTAACTCAAAGGTTTGACAAACGCATACCATAATAGGAAAACCACTATGCCAGCAAGTATAATTAGGATCATTTTTAAATTATCTTATACCAGCCTGAAACATTTATTGTAATTATTTTAAAACTTGTTTAATATTTTAAGTTATATTTTTTTAATATCGCCCATTAAAATAGATAACCTATTTATAAACTAAATTACACCAACAAATTAGCAATAAGATGTAGTTATCGAGAAACGATTAATGTGTAAATATAATTTTTTTTTAATATTATATCTAAAACTAATAACATTGCTATTTAAAATATTAGTAGCTGTATTGTTTGGTCCGAAATAATATTTTTATCGTGTTATTTGGATAAATACATTGATATAAAAAATATATTAAATATTTAGAAAGATAGAATGAGACAGACTAAATAAAAATAAATTTTTGTCCATTTAACCGATTCTTTAATATCTTCTTAATAACGGCTTTATGGTTTTTAGATATTTTGGAGCTGAAAATGTGCACTTTGGAATAAGTGTTGTAATTTGTTTATTTTTGGAATCCCTAAAAACATCGTGGAAACAACTTTTAGAGAGCAATGTATCCGGATTTTAATTTAAACGTTTCGATTTTGAGCTACCATCATTAACGTTTTTCTCATTTCGGTCATTTTGTTCCTTTTTTGCACATTTTTAGTGAACGTATTTTGCCATTTAGGACAATGTATTGTTTTTATAGATTTTTTTCATGTCAAAAATCGTAAAAATTAATTTTTGTCCGAGTTGGCCATGACGGCGGAAGCCATTAGCTCTGCAAATAATTGCCTTATAATTTTTACTAAGGACCTATGTTAGGAAAGCCATTCCCCGCCACGTCCGCGTTGTTTGTTACTTTAGTGCGCGCTTTGCTTTATAAAGTCAAGAAGGCATGGGCGGTGGCATGGGTATATAAATGAATAAATAAAAATAATGAACTAGGAGATATAAGTTAAACTTAACACAATAATACACTCGCCGCAAAAATTATTTCATAGGTTCGTTACAAAATGCTTTAATTTAAATGGCCAAATCTCTTTTAATAATTACATTATCAAGACAATTAAAGAAAGAAAATGTTAAGGAAGGGTAATGCTATAATAACTTTGGGTTAACCGTTTTTATTTACTTAACAATACATCCTACTAGGTGATTAAAAGTTAAAAAAAAACTAATTTTTAATTGTCCTGTGATTGCTAGCAAAAGGCTAAAGCAAAATCTTAGAGAGAGAAAACAAAATATTGCGCAATAAAGATATCAACTACAATAATAAAACGCCCATTTTCTACAGTTGCTAACAAAACAGACATAAAAAATGAAAAATGTTACAGCATGAAAATTTTTATTTGTTTAAATATACCGATATAAAAAATAATATAATGTGTTCTTTTTACTTTACTTTCCCAATGCGCTTAAATTATTTTGATGGCTAGGATTAAAATTAAATCAATTTTATTATCTGTGTTGTCAAAATCACATTTTATGATTTAAAATTAAAAAGCCTAATTATTAAAAAAGAAATACCTTATTTTATAAACAGACTCAAACTAAGAACACTTTAAGCAGTTTATTTCCAAGTATTTTAACGAAAACCGTAAACGACTATGTTTTATTTTAACCTTGTCCACGAAAAACAAACTAGATGTACTATTAAATTAATTACGCTTGATAAATAAAACGATTGCACATACCTTGATGTATTTTAGTTATTTATATAGCACAAGCAAAAATCTATGCAAATCTAATTATCTCTCTAATGAATGATTCGATGACAAATTCTTGGTATAGTTAGATTTTGCAAAAAAAAAAGTTAAAACGACATTTTATTTTTTTTAATCTTTGGACAAACCACAAAGGCTAAATACTAAAGTACCGTGGGTGTCTTAAGTGAGGTAAGAGGGAGTTTGTTGACACGGGACTTAAATACTTGAAAATTTGGGGTGGGGGAAAAGGAAAGACCTTCGCGGGCAACAGGTTCCACATTCTAGAAACTCTAGAGATAAAAAAATAAACAAAGTGGGAAGTTCGGGGCCTATCCAGTTGGACCGTATAGGGATGCATACGCGCAGCATCACGTGTTTCTATGTTGGGAACCGTGAGTGAAGGAACTATACTGGACAATTCTTTAGAGCAGAAGCTATAGAAGTACCTATAAAAAGCGATAAATCACCCACAGCCCGACGATGGGCAAGAGAGGAAGCCTTTCTGTAAGTTAAGGATCATTAATGAGACGAATAGCTCTTCTTTGAATGGAATCAAATGATTAGGGTTGTGGAGGCCGCCATGCCCCAGATATGAGAACAATATTCCAAGGAAGGTCAGATTTGGGACACAATACTTTTTGGCTCGAAAGAGAAATCCAAGCTTTTTGAAGCTGCCGTGGCTAAAGATACAATGTGTTTATGCCAGTTAAGGTTACTTTCAAATGTGACGCCCCCAAGATTAAAGGTGTCTTTGCTCTCTCTGAAAAACTTGGTCACTCATAAGTAGAGGATGAGTACTTGATGACTCTTTTCGCGACAAGAAACATGATTGTGTTTTGGATGCATTGAAATGGACGAGATTTTTGGCGCCCCAATCCAATATTAAATTAAGATCCTGCGAAAGAGATATCTGCAACGTTCTGCGTTTGGTTTCCAAATCAGGTTTAGTGATGGGTTTAGGAACCTGAAAACTGGAGTAAAGGGTACTATCGTCAGCGAAACTATAAAAGGAATTAGTTGTGGACGAGAGAAGGTCGTTGATGTGAAGAAGACACAATGTTGGTGCCAGAACTGAGCCCTAAGGCACTCCAGCATTTACTTAGTGAAAGCTTGAAGAATGGCCGTCTACAATAACTGATATACGTTTATCAGATAGATAACTAGAGAGCCAAGTACAGAGTTTAGTTGAAAGACCAAAGGAGGGAATTTTATTAAGAAGTGCGGCATGCCAGACATGGCCAAGAGCTTTGGATATATCAAGAGCAACGATCTGGGACTCACCTAGGAACGCAAGAGACTTATTCCAACAGTGTGATACGAAGAAAGATGCTGTAGATCTTTTGTGGTGAAATCCATACTGCCTATCATGCAAAATTTTATGTTTTTTAAATACTTAAGAATTTGTGAATAAATGAATTTTTCCATTACTTTACAAAGAACTAAGAGAATTGAAATTGGTCTATAGTTAGATAGAAGAGATTTGGATCCTTTCTTGGGAATAGGTTGAACACGTGCAGCTTTCCAGCTCTCCGAAAAGATACCTACGTCGTAAGAAATTTGAAAGAGCCGAGTTAAGATTGGTGCAAGTTCTGGAGCACATTTTTTAACACGACTGCTGGTATGCCGTCCAGTCCAGACGATTTCTTGGTGTTAAAAGAAGAAAGGATACGCTTAATGTGTTTTACCTTAAAAATAATATCGGGCATTTTATAAGGAACTGGGGTAATTGCTGGAATTGAATGATTTACGGAAGGGTCAAGGGTTAAATTGGCAGCAAATTGTTTAGCAAATAGTTCTGCCTTTTCTTTAGCGGTAAAAATAATTTCATTTTCCAAAGTTAGTATTGGAAAAGAACTACACTACTCAAAAGAATTATCGCATATACTCAATTAATTTTTAATCGCCCTGTATGATGTGCTGTTGAAAGAGAGTAGTCAAATTTGTGATTATAAAATATCAGAAATAGGTAAGGGCATAAATTATTCACAAATGAGATTTCTGCCTTTTAACAGCACATTATATAGAGCGATTAAAAATTATTCATTTTTTCAATTTTTTTTTATCACCCCGTAGGATGTATTGCTAACAGTAAATAACAACGGTTACGCCAAAGTTATAGCTTCACCTTTTTTAACATTTTTTTTTTTAATTGTCTTAATAACTTAATCATTAAAAGAGTTATGGCCATTTAAATCAAAGCATTTTTGTATTAAAGCTTATGAAAGAAATCGAGCATATGCGATAATTGTTTTGAGTAGTGTAGTACAAAAATTCCTACTTATATTTTTCGCAAAGGACCAGAAAGATTTGCTGCCATTTGAGCAAGAAAGAACTTTGTTTTTAAAACGATTGTCGAAGGAGTCTTTGGCTTCAGAAATTGTTTGATTGTAGTAAAGCAGTGAAGTAATACTTACTTCAATGCTGGTCTGTCGGTTTTCTGGACTAGGATCCTGTAGAAACTTCTTGTGAGCCTGAACTTTTAAAATTTTGGCTTTATTACAATAATTTAAAAACTAGGGTTTGTTATTGGATTGTCTGGGGTTCTTAATAGTGTGTGGAAAATAGGTTTCAAATCCCAATTGATTTAGTTAGTTAACTGCAAATTTCCGAAGGATCACGAGAAGAAAAGCAGATGTAATCCCAGGGGTAAGTGGCGAAGAAGTTCCTCAGGCCATCCCAGTCGGCTGAGTTGTAGTGACATGTATTCATTAACCTCGGGATGTGCAGGATAAGATATAGTCTCTAAGCCATGATCTGAGCGACCTAGGGAAGCTGCGACAGATGCTTGATAGAGTTCGGGGTTGATGGTAAGAAAAATATCTAGGAATTTGAACTATGATTTAGGACTCTAGGAAAGTAGGTGGGTTTCATAATAAGGTTGGTAAGAGAGTTACTGACTGCGAAGATTCGGGGTCAGTTTTTAAAGAGCCCAGCCAATCCTTATTATGGACATTGAAGTCGTCAAGCACAATTACTTCAGCCGATGGAAACTGAGAAATTATCCTATCGATCTTTGTTGAAAGAAAGTCAAAGAATTCGACATAGAAATTATTAAATGGGGACCGGTACAAACAGCAGATAAATTTAGTAAAAGACCTAAGTAAAAGTTTGCGCCAAAGGATATCGGACCTACCCGATTCAAGATTGGAAACTCGAGCACGAGCCAGATCGTTGCGGACGTAAGCACATACGCCACCATGTGGGCGAAAAGACGAAATAAGTTCGCAGCCTGGGAAGAGAAGGTGGCTAGTTGAAGATTTAGAACTTATTTGAGTTTCCGTTAGAAACAGTATATGGGGCTTAGATAATTGAAGGTGATGGTGAACGGAGTTTATATTGGTGTTAAGCCCATATATATTTGCAAAAGAAATTAAACTTCTTAATGAAGGCCTCCCGATTGCGCCTCTCGCCTCGCCCGGCGATCCAAATGAAGGGGTATTTTACCTCCAGAACATTTTACTTCCGGATATGCCATCATTTGTCCATAGTTTTGAGGGTAAAAAAGGAAAAAAAAGAAAAGAAAAAGAAGAAAGAGGGAAAACTGACTTACACACCCAGAACCCGAAACGTCAGTTAAGACTTTACGGGTCCTTTAAAGGGTGGGTGGGGTGATACCTTCTTAGGCAAGGAAAGCTTGTCTACCACACTGAATGCAAATTTTAATTTAAGCAAGTAAAATATTTGTTTTTAAACTACATCCTATTAAAATATAGAACACCCATTAAAGAATGCAACACATGTATTAATATTTTTACACTGACTGTCATAAGTGTTATATAGTTTAAAAATTTAAAGTTATGTATAAAAATTAAAAATAAAATATACTTTTCCAAATTACCTCGTATACAAATTGAATCAAACAAAATTAACTGTTGTTAATAATCCTTGTTGCCGGTTTTTTTATATTTGCTATTCATAAAGTATTTAAATCCATTTTAAAAACTAAATACAACTTAAATGAAAATACAAAAAATGTTATTTATAAAATAACTTGGAAATGCAATAAGTATTATATAGAAGAAACTTGTAGACTATTAGATAAACGCCTAAAAGAACACAGATCATACATTAAAAACACAGAATTTTATAAATCAAAAATCTGTCAACACGTATTTGATAACAGTTATAGAATAAACTGGGAATGGTTCGAGTATTTTAGCAAAGGAAACTTATTCTAAAAAACGCAAAATCAAAGAAAGTGCGTATACATATATTATTAAATAAAGGTAATAATTGTGTAGCATCAATTTCAGTTAATTTAAATAACACTTGGTTACCTTTGCTAGATGCTGACGAATCTTCAGGAAAACTAAAACTTCATAACCTTTTTTGTATTATAAATAATAAATACACCAGTTGTTTATGTCACTCATTACACAAACGTCAAACTATTTTCAGAGTATTTGTAACCAAAAAGCTTAAAATTTTAATAAATTTTAATTTAAAGATTAGTAAATTTTTTATTTTAATTTTTAACTTAATTTTAACTTAACAACGGTGGCAGATTTGTCACCGAAACATCGTTTCGGTGACAAATAAATTTTAAAATCGGGAGAGTAAAGGTGTTTCCCATAAGACGAAAACAGTATTCCAAAGAAACTTTATAATTTTAGCCCTATTAAAATAAAATACTTTAAGAATACGGGGTAAGTATAAAAAGTATGTTTTATATCTGATTTTTAAAAAGAAGTTTGTTTTTTAAATAAAAACATGTCTTTTGTTTTTAAACATTTTTTTTAATAATATTTGTTTCTTTAATCAAAAATAAGGGAAGGCTTTATCTTGTACTAAAATTTAAAATTTTCATCTTTCTCGTATACGCTAGGATTTATTCAAACTTTGATCAGTGTTTCGTTAGTTTAGGTATATGCAAAGATTATTACCAAGATTTTTTTTTACAAATAAAAAGTTTTTAATATAATTTAACAATTTTTGCGGTCTCTGTATATTGTATTTGACATTAAATTAATTTAAAAAATTACTTTAAACTACATTTTGTTGACCAAAATTAGAATTTGGCAGCAGCATTTTTACTTAGATTCTTCGTTTAAGACTTATTAAAAATAATTAGTGAACCAAATTATTTATAACCTTGTCCAGTTCAATGTATTAAGGGCACAATAATTTTCTCCTAAAAAGAAGGTTTTTCTCTCTCTATTTATCATCGACGAGCTATAAATCCAGTTTTTATTTTTCAAATTTAATTAGTACCTACCTTTTCCTTCTGTTTTGTTATATGATGGATATTTTCATTAGAACACTTTGGCTTTAATTTTAAATAAAACCCTAAATCTTACTTTTTTTCTATTTATACAAATTTTTAAAATACAAATAGATTTTATCTTTACAAACGGTTTCGTATATTGTTGAAATATAAAATTACTTTATTTATCTAAAAAATTAATGATGCTTCTAAACAAATTGTATTTCTAAGTTAGTATCCAAATACTGGTATTGATCGTAAAAACGTATAATACTAAAAAGAACACATACTTAATATTAAACATTATTTTTTATTTAATTTTTTAACCGACTTCAAAAAAGAAGAAGGTTATATGTGCGAAACCTAAGTTTTTTTTTATGTATGTACACCAATTACTCCGTTAATTGTGGACCGATTTTATTTATTTTTTTATTTGAAAGAGTACATTTCCGCGGTGGTCCTATAAGAAGAAAACCCTGTCAGGATCGCGAAAGACAAAGGTACTAGACTTGTTTTTCAGGCAAAGCTGGCTCTAGTAGATATATGTATACTAACTATGCTGAATGTTTCAACAATCAAGGTAGTAAATGTAATGTCAAAATATAACAGAATATTATTAGGCATAAAAATGCGCCCCATCTGAAACACATTTTTTAAAGCTTTAAAACAGAGAGCCATTTTATTGGAATATACAGCAGTTTTTTGGTACAGTTTCCCATAATTTATTTGGAAAAATTCAGCCCCATTACAGTAACAAAAAATATTTTCTGTTGCTTGTTTGAATAGGCTTTTTATCTGAAACTGTTACAATTTGAATAAACCATATCTTTTTATTTTTTTAAAGGTTATCAATCTTTTTGGTTATCAGTTATGACACAGTTTATTGATTTTACAATAAAACCAAACATAATAAGAAATAAGCAAATACTAGCTATACAATATCAATATTTAAATCCTATTTTTACAAGTATTTAATGTATACGTTTAAGTCCAAACCAAAATCCTCCCTCAGCTGTATGTTGAATTGATTTTCTGTTCAATTTTAACGGTATTTTTGTCTTTTTGGAAGGAACGATTTCAAAATTTAACAACAAATTAAACAACAATGCTTTGGTTTCTAGCAAAGCAAATCTAGAACCAATACAATTCCTTGGACCTGATCCGAAAGGTATATAAGTATAGGGTTTAATATTGTCTTTATTTTTATCTGAAAATCGCTCTGGATCAAATTTTTCTGGATTTGGATAATATGCTGGATCTCTATGAATACCATGAATTGGAAGAAACAATAGGTCTCCTACTTTGAGGGGAAGAGGTTTTTCATCTGGAAGAACTGGTTCGATAGTGTATGGCTTAGTGACAACCCTATCTATACCTGGCGCTGGTGGCCATTTTCTTAAAATTTCTGTAAATAATTAAAATATTAGCAAAACCATAAGACCTAATTGTTTTTGTTTATGTTTTGAAATTTAAAGATGTATGTATGTCTTTTATTTGCTCTTGAAATAGCTGTAACAACGCAATAAGAGAGTAAAGCAATACCCTTTTAAATTTAAGAACCTTTTGTTGACATTTTATTTTATTTTAATTTGGATATACAAATTAAGTATTTATTAATCATATTTAAATTTTAAAATAAATCATTTTTACCTGAAACAACCATATCCAAATACTTCATTTTTAATAATGTGTCGTAGCTGATTTTTCCATTTCTTTTTTCGTAGGTTTCTTTAATTTCTTGTCTTAGTTTATCTTGAATTTCTTTATTGACTGCCAGTTCATATGAGCCAAAGCACAGTGCTGTGGAGATTGTGTCAAATCCAGCAAAGAAGAAAAGTAAAGCCTGGGCCGTTATATCGTCATTACTCAGATATTTAAGTTGTTTAAAGGTACCTAATAATATATTGTTTAAGTTTATTTTAATGTGATATACAGGGTGATACAAAATCGATCACGAAACATAAGGGGTGATTCTACTTGACAAAATAAGGGTAGAGCTTTATATAAGTTTTTTTCAAAATGTTTTCGAGTTACAAGCCGTCAAAGTTCAATTTTATTTTGGTTTTTCGCCATATTGCATTTATTTTTTAACCAATCCAGTTGATATTTGGCACACAAATCAAGCTTTGCAGATTCTAAAATTTAAAGACAAAGTACTTTTTTAAATACCGCCAGAGGGGACTTTACCTAAAACTTAAAATTTATTTACATCATAACTTTTTATTTTGACAGATATCGCAGAGCTGGGGGCGCCATTTTAAAGACAATCAAAAACTAAAAAATATGGTACTCGTTATTAAAGTCGATAAACCTCGCCGTTTAGGCACCAATAGACATCAAATTTTTCATAAATTTCAACCAAATTACCTACATACATACAGGGTGTCCAGTAACTCAACAGACAAACTTAACTAAACGATTCTACTACAAAAATAGGAAAAACACTTTATATAAACATATGTCCTAAAGGTCTTAGTTTTTGAACTACGGGGTGTTAAACATAAAAAAGTTTTTTTAATATTTAACACACCGTAGCTCAAAACTCAGACGTTTAGGATATATGTTTATATTAAGTTTTTTTCTAATATCTGTTGTAGAATCGCCCCGTAAAATTTGTCGGTTGAGTTACTAGACACCCTGCATGTAAGTAGGTAATTTGATTGAAATGGATGAAAACTTTGATGTCTATTGGTGCCTAAACGGTGAGGTTTATCGACTTTATTAAAGAGTACCTTATTTTTTAAGTTTTTGATTGTCCATAAAATGGCGCCTTCAGCTTTGCGATATCTGTGAAAATAAAAAATTATGATGTAAATAAATTTTAAGTTTTAGGTAAAGTGCCCTCTGGCGGTATTTAAAAAAGTACTTTTGCCTTAAAATTTTAGAATCTGCAAAGCTTGATTTGTGTGCCAAAATCAACCGGATTGGTTAAAAATAAATGCAATATGGCGAAAAACCAAAATAAAACTTGAACTTTGACGGCTTGCAACTCGAAAAAGCATGATAATTTGAAAAAAGTTATATGAAGCTCTAACCTTATTTTGTCAAGTAGAATCACCCCTTAAGTTTCGTGATCGATTTTTGAATCACCCTTTATAGTCTGAGTCTAGTGTGACTATAGTCCCGAATCCGAATAGAAAGCGACCTGCACCCATCTGTTTACGAGATAAAAACTATTTTATATTAAATATAGGGTGATCATTCTTAAGAACATCCTGTATATTATATCACCATTCGAAAGATCTATCAAATAGCATTTAAACAAACATGTTATATATTCCGTTTTTAATAGTTTCTGAAATATGGCCATTCTCAGGAAATTTATTGTAAAATGGCACTTTATAAATTAAACACTCGGTATATTGCATTACCATTAAACAGATAGTTTAAAAAATATGGCCATCTAAATCTGAAAGTTATGGTAAATTTCGATTATATCTACAGCTCTAAGCTATAAGCACTAAGTTTAGTGTCGAAGATAAAAAAGACACTATATCTACTAATTTTTAGTAGATTTAAATGGCCATATTTCCCAAACTATAAGAGATAGACATATTAAACTCGGTTTTTTCTAAAAGTTCTTTTTAAATATCTATTTAATATTGATGCAATATACAAAGTATATTATTATTTTTTTTAATTGAATATTTTTTTTTTATATTTATTAAAAGTTAACAAAAAAAAACAAAAAAATGAGTTCTTAGCGAACCATTTTTAATAAAAATTAAGTCAAAATAGCGGTTTAAAATTTTCATTTTTTTTTAAATAAGTTTTCATAATAACGGCTAAATATTTATTGATGAAAAATGCAGTATATTAAAAATGATGAAAAGTATATCTGCTTTAAATTTCAGATTAATCAAACTGTCTTTTTAAAAGATAAAAATTAAAAACCAAAAAAACAGTTTTTTCCACGTTTCTCGAAAATTTTTGAGGTTAGGGTAAAAATGGTTATGACATAAGTTGTAGGTTTTTTTAATGTCGACAACTTTTACATTTAACCTTTTTTAATAAGATTTTTTGTTTAGATTACAATTGCAAAACCATTTTTACTCCTAACGCATTACTTTGGTTCGGAAGTGATTTTCTTACAGAGTTATGATGCACTTAACAAAACTATACTAATAGTTTGCATTAAGGCACAATTTTTTATTTATAACCTTTTATACTGCTATTCTGCCTGAGCTAAAGCCTACCTGCTTCAAAAGTACTTATAAAAAGAATTATTTTATAAAAAGTCCATTGGAGATCGATAGCGACAAAAACTGGTTATGCGCAATACCAGTAGCAGCTCTTAAAAATATTGCTGCTATTTAATAGAAAAATAAAGTATTCGATCAAATATCTGAGGGTGAAACCAACTATCCAGATTTTCCAGTCTGGAACCGCTTGGCTGAGCGGTGTTGAGTGAATAATCAAAGGACCTTAAAAATAGAGTAATACGTGCTCACTTTGATTAAAAAAGTTAATAGTAGTTTCAGTGATATCTTGTTAATAAAACTTTACCGGATTTCGGTATGTGGTCCCGTTTAAAAGATAAAACTTCTAAAATCGGACTGTACCTATACTGGCATGGTTTTTCTAAGTATCTTGTATTCAGTCTTTTTATCTTTGGCCAATTAACAAGGACTAAAATCCTAAAAATAACGTACCGTGGGTGTCTTAAGCAAGGTAAGACGAATTTTGTTAACAGAGGACCTAAATACTACATTCTAGACCATTAGGGAATAAACAAATATTCGTTCGAGGCTCATTTAGTTGGATTATATACGTACCCATTTGTGTCACAATTTAACGATGTAAAAATGGTATAAATAGGGAGTGGGTAATTGATTTTTCTTTAACTATCAAAAATGCTTTATTACAAATAGCATAAGGTCCAGATAGAAAGTGACCTGTACCCATCTGTTTACCAGATAAATACGGTTTTATATTAAATATAGTTATTAAACAAAGGGATTGCCACAGGCTTGCCTAAAAATATGTTTAAGGCTATATTTAAATTGAAAAAATGACTTTAAAATGTTTTATACAATCTGTATAACGGCAATTTTTATATTTTTTTCTCTACATGACAGAACTAGAACACCAAATTTTTTTATACAGTGTATGTTAAAAAATGTAATGTTATTTTGTAAACTTAAATACAGCTTTACAAAAATTTTTTAGGCAAGCATGTAGCAATACCTGCCTTTGTTTAAATACTAGATATACCTATTTATTATAAAAAGTTTTTATCCGGTAAACTGATGGCTGCAGGTAGCTTTTTATTCGAATCTTAGACTGAAAGTAATAAATAATAATAATAATCCTAAATTCAGTATTTACATGGATGTCAGTACTTTTGCCTTTAATAAATAATTTTTTATAACTTACCAATCTCAGATGATTCTTTAACCGTAGCAAATCCGGTTTCAACGACTTCATTTTTGTCCTCAGTTTTGATACCTTTTCTAGCTTCTAAAAGTAAATTTATCATATCTGGGCGTACAATTCCCTGTTCTTCCCTACTCCGTATGTTTTCATAAATGACGTTTTTGAAAAATCTCATTACTCCTTTATCAAAAAGTGTTATTTTTAAAAGCTAAAATGTATAGTAAATACCATAAATAACTAAGGGTAATTTACTTAAAAATAGAGGTTGCGTTGGGGCCCAACTGTGACCTTGATATTTAGAGCTGTCACTGATATGTCAAAAAATGCAAACCTTGATTATATATTATCGTTCCAAGTTTCATCAAAATATACCGAACGGTTCAGAGGGTAGAAGGGGGACGATTGCATAGTTAAGCAATGATAAAAATGTCTGGCCATAAAAAAAATATATTTGGCAAACCTATCTAAAGACAAGAAATTGAAAATTCGGTTTCTTAAAATGCTTTCAAAACCTTTGATTATTACCTGTACAGGTAGGATGCGAACTAATAAACGCAACTACTACCGACAGCCCAGTGTCTATCTAGCAGGAAGGAGAACAATATATCAAAAAATCAGCTGACCTAAAATTATTTTTCGAGAACGTTGCTACCCCCTATACTACAATATTTTGTTGTGACAATAAAACATGTGTGTGTAATTTTAGGTATTTAACTTTAAAAATATGGTGGAGAATTCAGGGTGTTACAGAATTTTGATAAACATTCCAAGGTCAGATTCTACTTTTAAAAATATGTGTCCGCCACTGGAGTCAGCAAATTTCTCGTTCTCAAGATACACGGTGTCAAACTTGTATTTTCTTTTAATATCTTAAACATCCTTTTCCAAATTTTGCTTTAATCTGGCAATGTTTTTATGTCATAAGGGGTTAATTTTTCTTTAAGTTAATTACATTTTATAAGTCAAGTAGCGTCTCGAGCAACAACTGAAGGAATTTTTTCTAAAAAACGATATGGCACTAAGTAACTGTGTAAATGTGTGTAAAATTTTTGTGTTTTTTAGATAAAACAAATAAAAATACTGCTTTATAATCCCTATTTTTTCGTATATTGTGTTCTCTAAGGGAAAAACTAAAATCCACCTATTTGCATATTTTTAGACCATAACAGATGCATTGCGGAAACTTTTTCTTTAAAAAAATTAGGTTTTATAATTTTTTATTAGCAATTATGTGACGACAACAATACATACTTTTTTAAATAGGGTTTATATCCAGTCTAACATTTTTTACTAAAATAATTCTTTTCCATTTTCTTTCTTTTTTTAAAACGTTTAACACCTTTTATCTTGACAGCGAAAAATTTGCAGATCCATGTTTATATAAACTTTTCTTATATTTTCTGATGTAGAATCTACCCTGAGTTTTTTTAACAACCCTGTATTCGTCCCTGCAGCAGTATAAAACTTTTAATTATGTATTACGTTAAATTTTAAAATAGCTGTGCCTCATGATTGTTGTTTTTTCTTTCTTTAAAAAAAAATAAGTTTTTTTACCATAGGACCTAAAACTTCAACACCCTACCAGGAAAGATACTATATTTCTAAATCTATTACCGACTATCAGGGATAAAATATCCGATATAAAAATATTTTGTTTTTAGTTTTATTTACCTTAAATAGTCTTGGTAGAGCCAAAAGTCCAAAGAATTTAATTGTTTGTTTAAAGTCATTAAAATTTGTTACTGTTTTTCCCATCACGTAGAATTCATTGTTGGGTTCAGCTAAAGAATCGCATTTAATACCAAAAGCTGCAGTAGCTATAACATCATTTGTATACCTAAAATATAATAATTCTAATAAAATTTTTAGTTTACATTACTAATTTTTTAGTAAACCATTTAGATATTAGTATACAGGGTGTCCCAAATCCATTTATACACGAAATAACTTCGTTCCTGTACAAAATCCAAAAGTGAACTTAAATCAGAAAATATTTATTCGGATAAACTATTTTTATTGACAGTACTAGTTAATATACAAAGTGCCTTAAAAACATAATTTTCATTGTTAAGTAAGTGTTTTTAAATTTAACACCCTGTATATTTTATTAAATTTTGATCCTATATTAAATTCTACATCAAAAACATATAACTTACTATACGTCAATTATTGCTGGTTTTGACATATCAGCAGTGGGCTGATATACTTATTAACGATTAAAAGTCAAGAAAACAAATAATATTTTGGTTCTTATTATTTGTAAATAATTCTGTCACTGTCACAGTGACAAATAATATAATAACATGTAATTAATTACCTTTCATTATACGAACTACTATCAGGTATGTCACCAAATTAGTTTATTTCAGACATATATTTACTTAACTGCACTAAAAAACAGCAATAAGTCAATTATGGCGGGTTTGAAGGTTTAGTAAGTAAATATGTATCCAAAATAAACTAAATAGGCTGATTTACCTATTAGCAGTCCTTACAATGAAAGGTAATTAATAACATGTTTTTATATTATTCGTCACTCTGACAGTGGCAGAATGATTTAACGATAACTAAAATAAAAATATTATTTTCTCTCGTCACTTCTAATCGTTAATGAGTATATTAACATACTGTTGATATTTCAGAAACCCGAAATAATTGACGTATAGTATGTTATACATTTTTGATGTAGAATTTAATGCAGAGTTAAAATTTGTTAAAATATATATAGTATAGTCTTTTCTATTAAAAAAAAAAATTACTTGACAATAAAAATTCTGTTTTTGAGACATCTTGTACTATCAATAAACAGACTGTATTCAAATAAACATTTCCTATTTTGAGTTTATTTTTGTATCTTGTACAGGGGCGAAGTTATTTTGTGTATAAGTAGACTTGGGACACCCTGTACATAAATATTTTTATATACCTTGTATAAGCATCTTTTAGCTCAAGCTCAATAAATTCTTCATTTTTATCTGTAAAGAATTTAACAAAATTTTCAGCTGCTTCCTCCATCAAATAAAACATATTCTTCATTTTACTGCTAGTAAAAGATCCGCTTAATGTTGCTCTCATTTCGCGCCATCTTTGTCCTACAATAAATAATTTATTTATGAACAAAACATAAATTTTTAGGTAACTGCATACGGAAAAGCGTTTACCAAAAGAAAATAGTAGTTTTAAAAATACTTTATACTTTCTGCATAAAACTTGTGTTTGTTATTTCATCTTACCTTTAAGAACAAATAAATTTCCACCAAATATTGGTTCGACATCAGGATCAATAAAGCTTCTATGATCAGTGAAGTGATCAAAATATTTTACTGTTATTTGTTTAATAAGCTCTGGATCCCTCAGAACCAAATGAGGTAATGAAAATTGATAGAAGCCGGAATATCTGATAAAAATTTTAAAAAATGTATTATATTCTCTAAAAAATAATAAGTAAAGATAAAAAGCAACTAGGAAGTCATGTTGATCAAAAAAATGTTTATTTGTTAGCAATAAATTGTCATCTTTTGTGATTTAGATTATAAATAGATATACCACCTTTTACTCACCTTGCATTTGGATACATCTGATACACCCACTCAATAAGCTCTGCGAAACTTGACCTTCTAAATGCGGACACCCAACTATCACCGAAAAATGGCCATGGTTCTGTTTGTAATACACCCAAGTTTTTCCAATAACTCATGGGCTTAACAAAAGAATTCCATAATAGAAATGCCACTATCCCAGCTAGTATTATTAGGATCATTTTTGGATGAATTTATTTTATTCTGAAATCAATTGTTTAAATTAACTTAAAACTCATATTTTTACGAAAGCTTATAAAAATGAAAACTATTTAGAACCTGTATAAACGGAACAGGACAAACACACTTAAAAATTATGTTATCCATAAAACTTAAGATCACATTTTTTTTCTAAACACCAACAAAATAGCTATAAAATGCACTTTTTGAGAGAACATAGATAACATTATATTATTATAAAAATATTTTTTAAAAATTATTTATAACATTAGCAAATACAATTTAATTGAAAATATTAGTAACGGTAATATTGTGCAAGAGTAATTATTTTTATCTTTTGTTTTAAAAAATTGTATTAATATTGAAAATAGGTAAAACTTATTAAGCCGGCTACAGACGACATGCCTTAGTCACAAGATCGTTTAATAGTAAGGTTGCCTCGTACGTCACATATGTACCGCACTGCTGGTTCCTTATTGGCGCCAACATAGCAAACAAGGATGTCTAGACGGATAATGCTATGAGGGCAGAAGGAAGCGCGATATACAATGTTTAAAAATCAGCTAAGAATAAACGAGACATCAACTGAACCAAACAGTCAAGTTACCTTTGATTTCGTCATTATTTCTTTTAGTTCATGTGTCACTAGTTTTAAAATCTGACAGTTTGCAAATAAATTTAATAGAAATTATTGAAAATTTATAGTAATAATGAATTATGAATAACTAAGAAATTGAAAAGGATTATACTGTTTTGGTATTATTTCTACAAAAGTAAGTACATACAATTTTCTAAAATTAAATAACGAATGCATAGTTATGAAGAGGATAATTGCCTTCTAAAAACTGAGAAGGCTATGATTTTTTGTTGCAATATAATGGCTGTGCTGCAAAAATTAAAATTAATAAGTTTAGATAAAGAAAACATGTATAAAATGGTATTTTGGAAATTTTTATATGGTCGTGGAAAAAATGTAGTATGTAACACATGCATAAAGTGTCTTTTCACTTTATGAACATTTTTTAATTACTTTTTTACTTTATCAATACGCGCATTTTAACGACCAGTGTTTAAGTTAAATTAATTTTAATACTGGTTTCACGAAAACACATTTTTCATATTGGTCGTAAGTTTTAAAACTTTTATTTAAGTAATTTATTATTTACCAAAATATACTTTTCGTATATTTTATAGTTTAACATCTAAGAAACCAAATAATTTTAAAAAATACCTTACGCCATACACAGACTCAAATTAAAACACTTTTTAAAGAGAACCACAACAAAGTTTTAACCTTTTCCACGAGAAACAAAGTGGATATACTATTAAGTTAATTGTACTTGACAAATAAAACAATAACACATAGTACGGTTAATTTGGTGATTTATATGGCCGTTCAAAATCTATGCAAACCTTATTATCTCTGTTCTAAGTGGATCAATGACAAAAGTTTTGGAACGATTAGGTTTTGCAGAAAATAAAAAAATAGGGGAAGGATGGGCAAGTTGACACACTGAAAAGTTAGGTAAATATATTTTAAAAATGTAGGGATATATTTAATGTTAAAATACTTTTTGTAAAGCCAGCTATATGACTTTAATTTTTGTTTATTATAAAAAGATAAGTATACATTTTTTAGATAAAAATTAAACAAAAATTTTAGTTCTTGCAAAAAATGCATTTTGCCCTACTTAGAAAGGCCAAAAATGGTACATACGATATATTTTTATTACAAACCAAGAAAGTTTAAGATATTACTACATAATTCGCATGTGATTTTTTTAAATGTGCCCACTTATGACACACCAGTCTTTATGAGGCTTAGAAGGGCTGTATAGATCATTGCAATAAAGATATGTGCAATCGTCTTCGTCGTCGTCATAATTAACTGACCCCTGTACTCTTCTTTTTCACATGCGCTGATATAGTTTTTGTAAGAACATCTTGGTAATTATTCGTTCGTTTTCGTTTTGTACATCTTCTTGCATTCCTTTGAGGCTTGGCAAAATCTTTAAAATACATCTTTGACAATTATGAGAACTATGTAAAAATATCTGGCTAGCATTTATACTTTTATACGTTACCACTTCTTCGTCATAAAGTATTTCCAGTCCAACAAATATGGCGTTGGTTTACATGGGAAGGGTTTGTCCAACTTGCTGGTCATGGCTAACTACCACCTTTTTCACCTAAGTTTCAGCTTCGTAAATAATCGAAGCTGAAACTGACGACTAAAATCAGGAGGTGACTAAGACTAGATGGTAGCGACTAAAATTAGAAGGTGCTCCAGGGGCGGAAAAAAGTAAGACTCTAGGGGTTTTAATTTTTTTAAATTAATATATTTCTTTATTTATAAATATTTAAAAGTAAAAAATAAAAATCCAAGCCGTTCGTAAATTTATTACAAATTTTAACACCGAGGAAGCACCGCTGGATATTTAATATATTATAACTTTTATGCAAAAATTTTTGATTATTACAAATTTGCAGAGGGCATTATTTAGAAATATTTATTATTAAAAATAAAAATCAAAGCCGTTTGCCAATTTATTGCAAAAAGTGTTATTTTAATACGCAATTCTTTTTGATTATCGAAATTTATCAAAAATCTTTATTATTTAAATATTTAAAAGTAAAAAATTAAAATCTTAGCTATTCGTTTCGTCCCTGGGTTATCTTTAATTTTAGTCACCAGTTTTACCTTCGAATATAAACGAAGGAGAAAATGGCAACTAAAATTGGGAGGTGGCGACTAAAATTAGGAGGTGGCCTAGAGAGGAAAAGAACTAGTGCTCCATGGGGCCCAAAATTGTTTTAATTATTAAAATTAATCGGAAAACTTTATTTATAAATATTTAATAGTAAAAAATTAAAATCTAAGCCATTCGCAAATTCATTGCAAAAATTTCTACACCGAGGAAGTGCCGCTGAATATTTAATAAATTATTATACAGTTTTGGCTTCGTAAATAAACGAAGCTGAAACTGGCGACTAAAATAAGAAGGTGGCGCAGGGTCAAAACAAAAAGATAAAATTTTGTTTTATACTTCTCATTGTTTGTAAATAAGTCCCTCTGATAAATTTCGATAAACAAAAAAAATTCGAATTGAAGTTACAAGCTGCTATAGTTTTCTCGGTGCTTCTTCAGTGTAAAAATTTGCGATAAGTTCGAGAAATGCTTGATCTAATTTTATTTCCATTAAATATTTAATAAATAAAGCCCTCTGATGAATACTATTTAAAAAATTATAAGCCCTCTAACAAATTTCGACGATTAAAAAATTTTGCGCATTAAAGATATGATGTAGTTAATATCAAGGGGTCGAAAAACTATGGCTCTATAGAACCATTACTTTTTTATTATTAAAATTTATCAGAGGGCTTTTTTCATAAAAAAAGTCCAAGTCATTTGCAAATTTATTACAAAACTTTACACCAAGGAAGCGCCGCTGGATATTTTATGTAATTAAAAAATTTAAAGGTATTAAAAGGTTTTTAAATTATTTTGAAAAAAAACAATATTTGGTCAAACAATATTAGAAAATTATGTAGGTACATGTTTTTTAACATCTTGTACATCATAAACAATAAAGTAATGACAAGGTTTTTCTAATTATTACTTTATGCAGATTTTGCTAGCATTGATTAAAACTGGTGTTCGGCCGAAACAGGGTTAACGGCCAAACCCAAACCTTGATCTTGGTATATGATTTCTAAAGAATAGGGATATAAATTTAAAAATATGTAGGTTAAAGGTAGAAAAGAAATAAAGCAAAACACTATTTTGCTTTATGCTTATGCATGTCAAAAGGTTTTTCCCTATTTTAAATTAATTGATTTAAAGGGGTAATAAATCGGAGCGCATTATTTATAGAGGGTTAAGTTGGCGCATCTCTCGCTTACTCTGTTATAAAAAAATAGAAAAGTTAAACTGCGTGTGGCGAGTAGCACAAACAAAGAATACACCGCCAACATATCATGGCATTCAAAGAAAGGTGGAGAATCTACTGCGATTGTCCGGCATCCTTTGTTCTGCTTCGATATACACTAAAATGTTGATATTTTCACGCTCTTCATAAATCGTTAATCAATCTGTATACAATGATTTTTTTAAATTTCTTTTCCCCGGCAACGGGCCAATTCAAAATATTTAAACTTTGGGATATAGGATTAATGCATTTTATATTTTATAGTGAAACTGACAGATGAACTGCTGGACGCCATCTTGGAAAAGAATAAAAAGTGGGCTTTTTGGCGAATAATTTGGAGTTCCGAACGAGCACTTTTTAACCCTAAAATATAAAGTCAATACCTTTATCTACTGAAAAAATTACGGTACTACCAAAATATCTAATCTGAATAACCATATTTCCAAAACTAATAAAGTTAGATGAACAGTGGTAGTTTCTTAAAGCTTTTTTAAAGAGCTACAAATTTAATGAGGATATAATACTCAAGTTGCTTTATTAAAAATATATATAATTTTTGTCCTACTCTGTATATTATCACTAGTATTACAATAAAAAATACATATAAAAGAGCTTTAAGAAAAGTACTGCAATAATTATATTTAACTGTATTACATTCGAATATGGCCATCTTCGGTTTTTGTTTTTAAAGAACCGCCATTTTGTAGTAGGTAAAGATATTGACCTTATATTCTGGGGTTATAACAGTACTCATCAGGAGCTTTAAAATGGTATACTACAAGACTCCTCTTTCCAATTTTTATTTTTCAAGATGGCGCTCAGCCATTTTCACTCTAAAATATAGTATTTATGCATCAATTTTAATTCCTAAGTATACATTTTTAAAATTGATCGTTCCAAAAATAAAAGTGTGTTGGGTTATTAAAGAAATGCACTATATACAGACAGTTAACTCGACATCAAGCCACGATGATTAAAACACAAAAGTTTTCTTAAAAATTATTTTATTTTTACAAACTAGTAACAAATAATTAACGGTGTTTTCTTGTCTCGTACATTCTGGTTTCGTCACCTAATAAAATTTTACCTGAGCTGAGCCTTTTTTTTCTGGTTTGGTCCCCTGGACAAAATGCATAATTATTTTTTCTTGTTTGGTACCCTAAAGGTGTACTATATGTATAATTTAATAATTTAGACAGACATATTCATTCTAAGTTTACATGAGCGCTGTAATGCGCATTAGCCAAATGCGAATTTGAATAAAATCCATGTGTAAAGACTCCTAAATCGGTGACAATCTTATTGCATTACATTAGTTCTCTTATTATTGCAGAGTATGGTTAGTTCTGGTAAGCAACGCCTTTTATTTTAATTAATTAAACCCAAGACTACTACACACTTTATAAATCCACTAAAGAATTATATTCCCACCTTTAGGGTACCAAACGAGAAAACATAATTATACATTTTTGCCGAGGTGTCCAAACCAGAAAAAAAAGGGTTAGGTCAGGTAAAATTTTATTAGGTGCCGAAACAAGAATGTACCATACCGGAATAAACCTATTTAACAGTATACCGGGTTTCAAGTTATAATTTTGAACTCCCTTAACTTTGCATTTCTTATCTTACAAGTTAATAAAAATATCAGTGTTTGATGATTTTATACTTTCTAAATCAGTATTTAGATTTTTTTATCTTATAAAAGATGCGACAGAAAGTGGGAAACACCCTGTATATTATATAAGAGCAATATAACAAATTCTACATTTTATTTATTATAACAATTACTTATTGCCGCAAAAAAATCCCGACGACTTTCTGGTTTCTTACGCCACGCGTCAGGTTTTATGGCAGGACAGGGACGAAATAAGATGATTTTTTTAAGTAGGTACGTGATACGTGTTTTGGCAATGTGTTTTTCATTTATCTAAAAAATATGAAATCAGGCAAAGTGCTTTTGAAGAGGTTTGTTTTTTTTTGTAATTTTTTGTGTACTTTACCAAATTGCTTTGAGAATAAATTAGGTCTTCTCTCAAGTATACATATATCACGGCTAAGTGCCTTTTATGGCCATATTTTTAAAACCATTAAAGATAAACAAATTAAATATGATATTTTTGTAATATGTTATTTTTTTAATGGTTATTCACTATGATATTCATTTTAAAAACTCAAACTTTTCGTATCATGTATATCTTAGAATAAAAATCATTCTGATGAAAGCTACGGATTAGATTAGATTAGATTAGCTTGAAGGTGACTTGTAATCCTCTAACACTGAAACCTGCTCAGGTTTATTGTGTATTCTTCATCCCTATGTTGGAGTACACTATCCAAGCCGATCTTTATAATCAGACCCCACAGGCTTGAAACTAGCTCCTTGGTAAAAGTTGCTGCTTTAGGTTTTTCCTCACCCAGCCTTGCAAACCGCAGACAACAAAGTGCTTACAGTAGCACCATATGTGTTCTGCGGTTTGTTCTTCTTCCTAGAAGAACCTGCGTAGGTTTTTTCAGGTGTTTATTCAGTCTGCAAGGACCTGTCAGTTGACCCACTATAATTCTTACTGCCTTCCTGTTGTAAGATACGGATACTATTGAATTATGTTAAGAAAATAGAGTTTTAATTTTTATATACGTTAAAAAATAAAAAGGTTGGGGAGATGTAAATTTATTACGTTTTCAATGAAATTTTAAAATTATTCTTTAGATTTGGATGGTCACCTTTTCTAAAATAATGGAGATAGATATATCAATTAATGTATTTTTTAAGCTATATAAATAATAATAAAAATCTGATTACTGATTCAAAAATCACAGAACTAATATTTTTGTTTATTTTGTACGATTAAAATCAAAATAGTGAATGGGGTGTAAATTTATAACTTGACAACTCGGTACAATAGCATAAAAGGAATCTTAACTGCATCCTAAATAATATTTTAGGAAATCAGTGATTAATAAATTAGAAACTTATTTTAAGTAAACTAATCCTTTTACCTTTTTTATATATATACATATGTATATATATATATATATACATGTATATATATATATATACATATATATATATATATATATATATATATATATATATATATATTTAATTGCACTAATTTTTAACACGTTTAAGTGCAAAATGAAAACCACCTTCAGCTGAATGCTGTAATGAATTTCTGTCTAATTTTAGAGGAATTTGTGTCTTTTTGCAAGGCACAATTTCAAAATGCAATAACAAATTAAACAACAATGCTTTAATTTCCAAAAGAGCAAATCTTGAACCAATGCAATTTCTTGGCCCTGATCCAAAAGGAATATATGTGTAAGGCTTAATGTTGTCTTTGTTTTCATCTGAAAATCGCTCTGGATCAAATTTATCAGGATTTCGAAAATACGTTGGATCTCTGTGAAGACTATGAATTGGAAGCCACACTACATCGCCTACTTTAAGCGGAACAGGTTTTTCATCTGGAAGAACAGGTTCAATGACGTATGGTTTAGTAACAACTCTATCCATTCCAACTGCTGGTGCCCATTTTCTTAGGATTTCTAAAAATTAAGTATAAAATAAATATTTGTTATACAGCCAAACACACATTTTTTTAACAAAAAAAAGTTAAGTTAATGCCAAATGGATTTTTGGATTTAAAAAGCTTTTATAGATAGCTTAGCTCTTAGTTAGATAGTAAATCTAATATGGTAGGTATATCATATTGACGCAAATTTTGCAAAAGTTTATGTTTAATTTTCATTAAACAATATTTTGTTTGGGATTTTTAAATTTTAATATTTCGCAATTTCAAATAGTTTGCCCGCTTGGCAACGGGTATTTCTACCATTAATTATTAATAAATAATACAGCTGGCACTTTATGTATAAAAATAATTATTTTCCCCGAAGAAGACTATGCAGCAACGCCAATATCTATCGCTCTCGAGTCTAAAAAAGTATAAGTCATAACTTGTTTTATCGTAAAAATTCCAATTTTCTCTGGGAAAATCCCCAAAATTATTATCAAAGTTTTTGTATCATAAAGTGTTTTAAGTCTTAAGCAACACAAAGCAAATTTTAAGAGGAAAAATCCCTCCAAACTATACAATTTTCTTACTTGACGCTATCCGCCTTTGGCGTGCGCCATTTTTAAGTTAGCAACAAACAAAGAGTTCGCAATTTGCAATTGCTTTAGTAAAATTTTCAAGTGAGTGTATTACCTTTAATAATGACTTGAGAACCCGATTTATTGACTTTAGAACCCGATTTAGTGACACGTAACCGATTCTTAGTTTTAAATTAATACGAAATATATTATAATATAATATTTCAGTTATTTTATTGAAGTAGTAGTCTTCTGGTCCTTCAAGGGGTACATGCAGAATAAGTTCCTGCACTATAAACAAATTATGCGTAAACAGTTTAAGTTATAACATTTTTGAAGAAATAAATATAAAAGTATAATTAGCCACAGGGTACTTGTACGTAAAAAGTCCAATTTTAAAATTTAAAAACACCTATTGATTTTGATTTCCGAGGTATTTACAACTCATAACAAGTGGCGTGATATATCAGGAACATTATTTACCACATTAAATTGAACTATTTTTAATTTACACTAGATTGAACCCCGTTGAATTTCGACGTTTTATAATTATAAAAAGGAAATGCAACAACAAAATAAAGCAAAACGCATCAATGACACATCAAACACGGAAGAGGCAACTATGCAACTTACCACATAAGGGAAATACCGCCTATATAAATTTATCACATAAAGCCATAATATTACCTACCCCTGTCGGAGTTGGGTCGAATACTAAAAATCGGTATTTCGGTACTAGAAAAAAGTATTCGAATACCGAATGTTTGAATACTTAGAAGAAAAAAGTTTTCGAATACTCGGTATTCATGAATACCCGCATTCGGTATTCAATTTTTTTATCTTTTATGACATCTCACGAAGGCTTATGCCTAAATACCAGTGTACCGTGAGTGCCGAGTTACTGGATGTTTAACCCATTATTGTCGTGTTCCGTCAACATTATCCAAACACTGAAACATGCAGTTTTGCATTTCACAGCACCTTTTAGACAACGCGGTAGTGCCGCCACGGACGTTATTTTTAAATAACTACTACCTAGGAATGGCAGAATACTACACAGTGGTTTGCCATTGCCAATTGTGAGGTGACGAGCAATGAAAATCCGATGTCCGACACCGAGATTCGAACCCGGATCGCTGCGGTGAGAGGCTGACACGTTAGCCATTGCACCACTGCTCGCCACAAATACTGACGAAAAAGATCAGAAAACCCGGATGCCCGGATTCGGTATTTCAATAGTAAATAAAAAAAGTTGGTTTTTGAAGACCAGAAAAAAGTCCCCACCTGAATTTACCATTAATAATGACAATTTCGGTATTCGAATACTCGAAATATTTGAATAAATCCCGAATACCTACTGACCAAAAAGTATTCTGCCGAATACCGCATACCAAAACACACAAAACTGAATCCTATTTAGAATACTGAATATTCGAATACGACCTAATTCTGCCCCCTGTACCATCTTAGATCGTGCTTAAATAATGAGTGTGTTGCACGATCTTAGCTTTCTGCAATTCGTGCAGGGGCGGTCATAAGGGGGACATGCCCCTCCCCCTTTAATACCACATCCTTTATAACCGATTAATTTCTTTTTACCTAAACACACCTAATTGCAAATATGGGAATTTAATGATGATATGCCCCCCTCGAAAAGCTGATATGACCGCCCCTGAATGTGTGCAATATTTTGAGAAAGTCTGGCAGCAGTATTTATGGCTTGTTGGGTTCTTTCGTTTATCTTCCGATAAGTTAATATTTTTAATTTTTAACGACACAATTACAAAGTCGCATGCAACCACCAATTTTTTCTTTCTAAAATGCGTCAAATTTCAACGAATCCGGTAGCAATTGAATATTAGCTCATTCACCCTCCCGTCGAAAAAAAACTATCAAAAACATTTTATTTTGAAAAAAATGGGTAAAAAAAACAAAAAATACTATTGAGAATATCTCAGTAACCGGAGAATCATAAAAAAAAAAAGTCATGTAAATTGTTACACTATAAACCTCACGTGTTAAACTATTAAAAAAACCGCAACTGTTATGGTGTTACTAAGCGGGCCACATCCTCCCATATAACATTTTTGCCTGCAAGGCATTATAAAAGGTATCAAAAGAGAGAATTGCCGTTATTGGGCCACATGTTGCAGAAAAAATGTGATGGCATCTATCATTAATAAGTTATGATGAAAAAATGTTTTAGATGGCATCCATCATTTATAGTTATGCTAAAATGCATTTAGATGATGGTACTCACATTGTGGTATTTTTAAATATGCCTTTGCACATTATGTTTTTCCTAATGACACAAATTGCATTTTTTTACCGTCCAGGAACTGAATGTATAAATAATGCACATGCATAATGTGTGTTTATGTAGAGGGTGTCCCATATAAATTAAATACTATAATTTTGGAAAACCATAGAAGATACACAAAAATACAAAAAAATATATTTCACTAAACAAACTTCTGCATTAAACTTTTTCTATCTCTTATGGTTTTTCCAAAAATTATAGTATTTAATTTTATATGGGACACCCTGTACATAAACACACATTATGCATATGCATTATTTTTTTAGTTCCCTGGACTGAAAAAAATATTTTAATGCCATCATCTAAAAGGCATATTTTGCCAAAACCTTTTTAATGATGGACGCCATCATCCTAAACGCATTTTTTTCATCATAACTTATTAAATGATGGATGCCATCACATTTTCTGCAACACGTGGCCCAATAACGGCCAATTGCCCATTTTGATGTATTTTTGATGCCTTTTTGCCAATGCCTTGCTGGCAAAAATGTTATATGGGCAAGTTCTAACCCTGCCCTAAGTCGCGTGACTTTAGTGATTAGACAAGAACTGGTATTTTAACGTGGTATAGCCGATACTAAAAAAATGTTAAGTCAAGTGGACATATACTTCTTTTAGTTTAAAAAGATGTATTTATTTAAAAGTTGAAAAAAAATACATTGGATTTATCTCAAATTACAAGGCAACAGGATAACATGGTACCTTAGATAAAATGTAACATTTTTAGTGTTTCGCATAAATTTAATATTTTTTTTCGTATTAGTAGTATAGCATTTTCTTTTAGAATACATCAACTAATATAATTTTTATAATATGAGACTTTAAAATTAAATACACTGGAAAAATATTGTGACATTAAATTTTTTTCACAGAGTGCTCACAAATTTAGATCAATAGGCAATATTACCTGACACAACCATATCCAAATACTTCATTTTTAATAAAACATCATAGGTGACCTTTCCATTAATTTTGTTATAAGTTTCTTTAATTTCCTCTCTTAGTTTATCTTGAATGTCTTTATTAGTGGCCAGTTCATAAGAACCAAAGCACATGCCTGTAGAAATTGTGTCAAATCCAGCAAAGAAGAAAATCAATGCCTGAGAGGTTATGTCGTCATTTGTGAGCTGTTTAATTTGTCTAAATTTACCTAAAAATATGTAGATATTAATTATTAGATATATAAAGTAATTATTAGATAAAAACAACCAGAAAATAATTCTAAATCGTATTATTTAATTTATATTTCTTTCTTTAAAACATTAATGAGTAGACCTCGAAATAATGCAAATGGAAAAGTTGAAAATATGTAAAGATTTAAAAAATTATGCAAAGATGCAATACCATAAACAATAATATATACTTTTTGCCAGTGCGTTTAGTTCTAAGATACGTTACAAATAAGTATTTGTTGATTTTTTTATTCAAAAATGCACGGCTTTTTCAGTATAGATCGCCGGTTTAGAAGTTACATTTTATGAATTAGGATATACCAATGATTTATGGCATCTGGCAGTCTGTTAAGAAAATGAAAAATTGTCCTTTTATGTAAGGAATCTTGGTTCTTGGGTTTATACTGCGTCAAATTAAAATCGTTTGCCGATGTTTCGCCATCGATTGCACGAGGCATCTTTTACTTACTGGCGCAGTAGGACATTTAGAAAGCTTTCTACTTTGGTTTATAGATATAAAATAGTAAAATATGGCTGGCATTATTATACAGCGTGTCTAGATAGGTTCGCACCGCATCGTATGGAAAACTTCTTTATTATTAATTTTACGAAAAAATGTTATTTTTTTGCATGTTCAAAAACCTAAAATGCAATCATCAGATATTAGTTTTTTAGTGGCAAACGAGGCATGTCAAAAATATAATAATTATGCTCAAGAGAAAAGTACCTACCCTTATTTTTCATAATATAGAAAATTTTTATATAAAAAAAGATATTTATATGAAAAATGCTTTTCAAATTTGCAAACTGGTTTAATAAAAAAAATTACCATTGTTTTTTACGATAAAAGCATTTCGGTGACATTTTGCTGTTTTGATAGTTTTTAAGGTTTCTCTACTTATTACATTATTCGACAGTTTTTCTTGAAAATGAACAAGTTGACAAGTTTGAATATTATTTATTGACATACTTCGTATACCGCTGCAAAAAATTAATATCTAATGATTGCATTATGGGTTTTAGACCATGCAGAACCTTTTATTAAGCATTTTTTTTTCTTAAAATTAATAATAAACAAGTTTTTTATATGGTGCGAACTTCAGTAGACACACTGTATATTAATTTAAGAGTTACATGCAAACATACATTACAAAACCTATATACACAAACATACAACTAAAGCTAAAAAAGGCGTGTTAATAAAGAAAATAGCTGACATGTTATCTATGCAATTGAAATTTTTACATCTTTTTTAAATAAAATTATACAAATATGCGATTTTTTATTAATTTTAATGATTTACCTATATCTCCAGATTCTTTAACAGTTGCAAATCCTGTCTCAATAACGTCATTTTTTTCCTCATTTTGAATTCCCTTTTAACTTCTAAAAGTAAATTAATCATGTCTGGTCGCACTATTTTATTTTTTTCTCTAATCTCAATAGTTTCTTTTATTGTCTTTTTAAAGAAATCACTAACTTCCTTTTCAAAAAAGCTTATGCGTAAAAGCTAAAAAGATATTTAATAAAAATATAATATGTGCCTAAATAGATCAAAAGATAATATTTTTTTCAGATACAAAGGCACATAAAAAATGCATTGAACTCTGATCGTTTTTTTTTCTAGTATTTATTGACACTGTCCTAAGTTTTTAATGACATAATTATCTTGTTTGCGTATTTTATTGTTACGGTTTTTTATTTGGCTTTACACCTAAAATAAGTGTTTTTCACATTTTTCTTTATAAAAAAAATATTTTCGGTCTTGTAAGTAAATTTAATAGTATATAATATACCTATAGTGAAGAAGTAAGCTATTATTTACCAAGCATTTTATATAGAATGTGTGAGGTAAATAATAGCTTTTTCACCCGAGATATACATATATAGAATTATTTCACTGCTAACAATAAAATATTAACAATTTTAATTATGGCATTAGTCATTTCCTAATAATTTGTTGAATGTATCAGAATATCAAGTAGACTGGAGCGTCTTTCCAATCAGATTGGCTTTATTTATGTAAAAAATTGGCATGTGTCAAATTTTGATATAAGAATTGTTCTCATAATTAACCTAGGTGTTTTTTATTATCATTATTAACCTAGGGTAAAAAATATTAATTCTCCTTAGGGGAATGGAGTAAATAATAAAAACTTCTTAAGTTAGCAGTGAAAAAAATATTTTTATGTTTTAAATACATATTTTAAAATTAAATTAATTTTGCATTTATTATTTAATATATAAAATAAAGTATTTTTGTGATAAACGATTGCAAGGGCCAATTATCCCTGCACAATGTTAAAAACAGTTTAGTCTTAATAATGGAAAAAAATAGAATTCACAAACAGAAAATGTTGATTTTGTATACAGGGTTCCCAAAAACTTAAGAAACATGATTTTTCTCCAAGAGTAAAATACCTTTATTATTAATTTTTAAGCAAAATACCAGTTAGAAAATGTCTTTAGAATAGCATTTTGAATGACTTTTTAATTTTACATGGCTATTTAAAGGATTCATAAAACTGATTTTGGAAATTAATTATTTTAATTTTTATAATAAAATTACCTAAAAATCTTTCATAATTTGATTTTAGAACACTTGCTTTTTCCAAAATCCTACACAACACTATTTTTCAGCTCTAAACAAATGTGATCCAGGCGTTTTCGCCAAATTATGAAGCTCAATAAAATTTTATATTATTTTAATTATAGATTACAAACATTATTCTTAATAAACTTTTCTAATGACATTTTGCATTAAAATAAAATTTAAAGGCAGTTTACTCTTGTAAAAAAACATATTTTTAAGTTTTTGCGAACCCTGTATACAAAATCAAAATTTTCTCTTCGTGAATCCAATTTTTTTACAAGCAAGAATAACTTTTTTTTTTTTAAATGAAATTTTTTTGTCCATTTGTCCTATTGTTAACTCCATCCGTGGACAGTCTGTATAGTGTGTCCACAGATGGAGTAAACTATACCTGTAAATATTTTTATTTTAACTTTTTTCATAAAATTTTTTGCTATATCAGAAATGCTGAAAATAAGAGGATTTATTGGGTGGTTTAAAAATGCAAAAATATAACTTATAGCTATTTATGTATCAAGGGCGTTACTAGGACTATAATGCCCTGAAGGTCGAAATAGCCCGAGGGCTAGATTTCGACCTGATGGGCATTATAGTTCAGTAAAGCCCGTGGTGCCTTACAATGCTTTATGTTTTACCCAAAAAGAGTTTTTCAATGACTAATTACATTATTTATTCGCAATATAAAAAGTAAGTTGCACCTTTACCTGTATACGTAAGTAGATAATGACTGGTGTTAAGTTTGACTTTGATGTTTCTATCAGTTAGTCAGTTGGCATTTTTATTTAACGATTTGCTCAAAATGGAAGAAATTCCACAAAATATAAGAGAAAAGGCCATAAAAGCGACCGAAAATCTTTTGCCAGTTAAATCAAGGCAACAGTATGATCGGGAGTATACCACATGTGGAATTTGGAAAGATGCGAACGCAATTCTTCAAATAACCGAAACCGTTTTAATGGCATATTTTCAGGAACTGGTAAGTTATTGATTTTATTTTAATACATATGTTTGTATAAATTTGATCTTTATTGTGAGAGAAATAAAATTGGATAAGCAATAAAATTTCCATATTAGCGCATTAGGGCATTATAAGCGGGCATTATCATAATGCCCGCTTATACAACTTGTAAAGCATTGTTTTTTTATATTTTTATTTATTTCGGAAGCAAACGCAAACAGGCATTTTCCACTGATACTACTTACCCTAAAAAGCTTTGGCGCCAAAAAATAACCAAAAACTTAATTGATTTTACAAAGCCACGCAAGTTGGTTACAGCTTTTCCCATTAAATAAAACTCGTTATTGGGCTGAGCCAAAGAATCACATTGAATTCCAAAAGCTGAAGTTGCTATTACATCATTTGTATACCTGAAATTGAAAACTATTTAGGGGTATTTTTGTGAGTTATTTATTTGTTTTTTTTATTTGAAGTGTTAAAAAATTTCTTAAGATTTCTTGTTCCCCTAAATAGTGTTTTTTTAATATTAGTTAGTAATATCATTACGACTAACTGAATATGGAGATGAAATAGGTACCCTGCTTTTTTAGAGTGTTTTTTTATAATATATAGGGTTTTCAATAACTATACCAAAAAACTTTGGAGGAGGAGGTAATTTTTCAATGAAAAGTAAGGATAAAACTTCATATGAATATATGTCCTACACGCCTTACATTTTAAACTACAGGATGTTAAAAATAAAAAAAAATAATCTAATCCAAATAATATATTTTTTTAACAATTGAGGCAATTTTTAGAATGAAAAGTATTTCCTATTAATAAAAGGTCGTTTTTGGATAAAGAAAAAAAAATTAAGTCAGTGTTGTACGTAAAGGATTTATCGTAAATATTTTTTATGAAAAAATGTCACGCCACTGCATTTCTAAAAGCAAAAAAAAACATTATTTTGAATGCGTGTTTTTAATATACAGGGTTCCCAATAACTATGCCAACAAAATTTGAAGAAGGAGGTAATTTTCTAATGAAAAATAAAGGAATAAACATCATATGAATATATATTCTACACGTCTTTCATTTTAAGCTACAGGATTTTAAATTAAAAAAATAATAATAATCTAATCCAATTAATATATTTTTTTAACAATTGAGGCAATTTTAGAATGAAAAGTATTTCCTATGGATCAAAGGTCGTTTTTGGAGTATAAGAAAAAAAAATTAAGTCAGTGTTATACGTAAAGGATTTATCGTAAATGTTTTTTTATGGAAAAATGTAATGCCACTGCATTTCTAAAAACAACCCGTTTATTCTCAAACAAATTTAATCCCTTGACTTCTTTTATATTTGATGTATGATTTTCTCGTAAATGAATACAAACCATTTCTTGGCATGCTTAAATCGCTAGTACCTAATTACAAATAATCATTGGGAAAATGAATATAATTATTATAATTTAATAAATAATGGATTTTTGAAGGCAAACCCTCACCGCATATTCATACTTTTCCATTCCATATTATTAACATTGGGATTTAACTAACATTAGAGCAATTTTTTTGATCTATTTTTTTATTATGGCAGATAAAGTTTTCCTGTCTTTTTTCTCATTTTTTTCGATTACAAAATTCTAAATATGTCATTTAACTTTTGTGACATTCAACTTATAAAACTTGCAATACTTATTTAATGATAAATGCCATTATCCAAAACGCATTTTTTCATCGTAACTTATTAATGATGGATGCCATCACAGTATCTGCAACACGTGGCCCAATAACGGCCAATTGCCCACTTTTGTGTCTTTTTGATACCTTTTTGCCAATAATTTATGAATGATGGATGCCATTATCCTAAACGCATTTTTTCATCATAACTTATTAATGACGGATGCCATCACATTATCTGCAACACGTGGCCCAATAACGGCCAATTGCCAACTTTCGTGTCTTTTTGATACCTTTTTGCCAATGCCTTGCCATTAAAAAGTGTTGACAATACCAGTAAATTAAATGTTCATGGCCGGCAAAAAATGTTATATGGCTTGTGTATAGGGTATTTCAATTACGCAAATTTATAAATTTAGTGGACGAAAACGCATAAAAATGTAGATCTAACTTTGGTTTTACTATAAATTAGTAAAAAAATAATAAAATGCCAAATTTGTCATAAAAAGTATCATCAGTATCATAAATAGCAGTGTGGACACTTTCTAAATTACACACCCTGCATACCTTGTAAATATGTCTTTCATTTCAACCTCAATAATATCCTCGTTTTTGTCCAAAAAGTATTTAACAAAGTTTTCTGCTGCTTCCTCCATCAGATAAAACATGTTTTTCATTTTACTGCCTGTAAAAGATCCGCTAAGTGTTGCTCTCATTTCACGCCACCTTTGTCCTACAATAAAATTACAATTATGACCAGTAATTAATAATTTTAATACACTTTTTTATATTCGTTTTTTTAGTCAAATCTGGAAACAATATACTAAACGGTATTTACCAAATCAACGACAAATGAACCAAGTTTGTTTACGTTTTAGCTGTTGTCATCAATACATCACAGTAAAAGCGCTAAAATGCGGTTTGCCAAAGTTAATTTTTCCACTCTAAACTTACTAACCACAAGTAATTATTGGACAAGCTTATATTAAAGTATTTCGTATTATTACTTTTTAAATAAACAATAAATATATTTCTATTATTTTTAGATATGATAATAAGCTAGATATGTTTAAAAATTACTAGGTATTATTATTTTTTAGGCTAAATTCTTAAAATGTGTGGTTAGTTGTCAAGCCCGGCAACGCCCACGGGTTTTTACTCATATCGTAAACTAAACATTAATGAACGCTTACTGACGCTTGCGAGTGACGCCCTCTCATTTGACAATATGGCCAGTGGCGTAGTTAGAGGTATCGGGGTCCATACTATCTCAGTAAATTAATTTTTTTGTTAAACAAATTTTGAGCGCCAAAAAAACAAAGGTCCTTACCTCTAAACGGGGCCCTTTCCAATATATTATATAGTTTGTGTGGTCAGGGTCCCTCTTTTTGACTTTTTCTTAATCGAATAAAGTTGAAAATTTTAAAAAATTAGTCCTTCTTTTCTATACACACACATGATCAAATAAGGCGTTTTTTGATGTTTTTTGATTATTAGAAAGTGAACATTGGTACTCATTTACGCACCTCACTTTTCACAGGTAAATAGAGACATTTTATTCAGCGACATCACTTGATGAGTTTGTAATGTCTTTAACAGCTTACAGTCATCGAATATTTAAACTTGTTGAGGCTTGCCCAGCGATCCAGAGTGTAGAAATATATGAATTCGAGCTTTAGAATTAAAAAATAAAGTTTTACCCAAAAGCTATGTGAAGAACATTTTAGAGACACAATTAAAAGTGATGGCCTTCGCCTCCTAAAGAAAGATGCAATTTCCGAAAAAATTATAAGAATTGCAAGACCTTTTGGAACGCTATTTTGTACATTTTATGATAATATACTTTTGTCAAGTGCCCGAGTATTATAAACTTTTGTGTTCTACACGTGTTTTTATATTATTTTTAAATAGTGTTTTTCTCTTAATTTATATTTGCAATTATAGCCCTTTCTTTCTCTACTCAACACTGTTTTATTGTAAAAATCTGATACACCGTTTTACACTTACAAGCGTTTGAAATTTGGCATAAATTAGCTATATTTAGAACGGTTCGGCCAATTTTTAAAAGCAAACTGGCGTTGAGCAGATAATCAAAGGACCTTTAAAACAAAGTGCTACATGACCCCCTTTCCATTAGAAAGAAAAAGTTGATAACGCCCTCTTGGCACTAGGCCTCGTGACCATAAAAATTTTGATGTCAAAAAGTAGTTTAAGTGACACCTTTTTATCCAAATTTTATCCGACTTCGATATCTTGTCCCGTTAAAAAATTAAGAGGAAGGGAGCAATTTTAAAATCCTTACTGTACATAAACTTTTTAAAATTCCTTTTCTTAGTTTACGGTTATTCTTACTTATTTCTTAAGTACATTACCCGAGTTGTGATCGAATTTGTGGAAGACTTTATGGATGCCGTGTATAGCTAATAACAAATGATATCAATAAAATCAATATCCTTAAGTTATATACAATTACAAAGTATAAGTAAATATCTAAATTGTAATAATATACAACGAGAAATAATTATTATAACACAAAAGCCAAGTATTAAAAAAGTATATGATTCAAACAAATGTGCTTTATCTTTATAGCTACAAAATACATAAATTAGGTTTCTTTATATGTGTGGATTTTGTGTTATAATTTCTATGTAATTTTGTATAATTGAAATTTAAATATTTATATTTAAAGAAAAGATTTTTAATAATTTACTATTAATAATAAAAAAATCATTACTTATACTATTAAAGGCTGGTAATGTTACGCTTCTGGTGCATACTATCGACCAAGGTCAAAAAGTAGGTCCGCCATTTTCATTTCTCGCTTTCTTCACACCCTTTTGCCTATTAGGATTGTTGGCTTAATTTTTATCGTAAAATTATGAATGAATCGCTTGGTCCATTTGTCGTTGGTATTTACACATTTTTTTTTAACACCAAGAGCGTTTTCACTTAGACCGGCAAAACCGGTGACGGTAACGAAACCTATGTCAAATGCAAATTAGTTTTTTACACATAGTCAAGTCCAATCTATAAAATACAAAATATTATAAAAAAATATTTCTTTAATTATTATTATGTTAAAATAGGGTATAGAGAACACAAGCTTCTAAATAAGACGATTATTTATAATAATATGTAAAGAAATTAATAAAAAAATATATTTCAACAATTCTTTAACCTAATATTTTATAAAGGTGTTGGTTGGTTTATTTATTCTTGGCTCTGGTCCCTTTCGGTCCAATTTACCAGCACATTCGGGGGAAATCTGAATAGTCAAGTTCTGTAGCTCCCAGAAATTCCGGATTCTTTCACTATTTATTTAATCTTGAACTTATGAAGTAGCATGGATTGCGGCCATCTTTCCTGGAACTGCTACTGGTATTGAGCATAACCGGTTTCTTTCAGTGCTGACACCCCCTCGACGCCCTCCTTCATTTTCCGCCATTGGAAAACACCTCGTGCAGCACGCCAAACAGGAAACCTCAGTTGAAGATATGCTCTATATTGGTTAGGCGGATTCATTTATTGGATGGTCTTTTTGTTAGGTACACGCCTGGAAAGAATGGGACCGCTTCGGTCCTGGTCCCGGGTGTACGAGCTGACTCTGTTCAGCCCTATTGACCCCTATGAACTTGCCGGTCGCCTGAAACAAAATAAAAGAAAACCTCCCAAAACATTCGAATTAAAAACGACGTTTCGGTGGCAAGTCTGCCACCGTTGGCAAGTTAAAAATGAACTTAAAAAATAAAAATAAAAATCTAACTAATATTTAAATAGGAAATGATTAAATTTTGTGCTTTTGAAATCTCATGACACATATGTCAAGCTATTTTCAGTTTGAGATTTCAAAAGCACAAAATTTAATCATTTCTTATTTAATTATTAGTTAGTTTTTATTTTTATTTTTAAGTTCATTTTTAACTTGACAACGGTGGCAGACTTACCACCGAAACGTCGTTTTTAATTCGAATTTTGGGTTTTTGGGGGTTTTCTTTTATTTTGTTTTAGGCGACCGGCAAGTTCATAGGAGTCAATAGGCTGAACAGGGTCAGCTCGTATACCCGGGACCAGGACCGAAGCGGTCCCATTCTTTCCAGGCGTGTACCTAACAAAAAGACCATCCAAGAAACATCAGGTTATAGGAATCTTCACTCACAGCGCCTAGTTCCAGAAAAAAGATACCTTCTTAAATTCAGCTGTGAGTTTCCTATCTTCCTCGGGGCACCAGAACATCTTCTACATCCTCCATGTACGATACGACGTGAGAGCCGCATGGACTTCCTTCCAATGTCCTACCACAACCAAGAATTAAAAATACTTTTTTCTAATTCTAAATCCGGGAAATTTTTAATCTGTAAAGACGTTTTTGCCATTTTTACTATTTTAAGACCAAATATTGCATTGTTTCTGACAATTCTGAAATCTTCCCATAAATAAAAATAAAATGATGTATTACAATTCGATTAAAAAAAACAGGTTGTTAAGCAGGTATAACCGTCATTAAATGATATGTAATACTAAATAGTTGGTAACATCATGAAACGAAGATATTCTTTATCCAAGTATTAACTACAGCCTTTGGTACAGCTTAATCCCATATAACATTTTTTGCCGGCGTTGTACATTTAATTTACTGGCATTGCCAACACTCTTTAATGGCAAGGCATTGGCAAAAAGGTATCAAGAAGACGCGAAAGTGGGCAATTGGCCGTATTAGGCCACGTGTTGCAGATAAAGTGATGGCATCCGTCATTAATAAGTTATTGGCAAAAATGCGTTTAAGATGATGGCATCCATCATTAATAAGTTATTGGTAAAAAGATAACAAAAAGGCACGAAAGTGGGCAAATGCAGATACTCCCAAGCAGCAAGCTGACGTCTTATTGACGAAAATTGTCGCATATACTTTTTTTAAAAGCTAAAATGATGCGATATTTTATTTGAAAATTAAAATAGGAAAAAACTTCTTACTGCATGCAATTTCCTTGCAATGCAAAGTACCATCTCTCGGAACACTGTCCAACTTGGAGATGCAGATTTTTACACTAGCCGAAGATATTTCTTTCAAAGCTAAGTGAGATCACCTACCGCAGACCGCTCTCGAATTATTTTTGTCTAATGGGTACGGATTAGACGATAAAAAGCGAAGATATTGCAGAAACGTAGTAGTTTATTGTCCATTACGCCATCTATCGGTATGTCAAAAAAACTATTAAATATATATAATATTTTTATTAACACGTCTTTAAAACTTTTAATAAAGTTTTAAACAAAATGTTTACAGCTCCTAACAGTCTACTTGAGTATCTTGCCTTCTCGACTAGCCATCACCAATTAATCACACAACACACACTTATTAGGTAATGAATACATTTAATTATGTCTATTAAAAAACTCTTTTCTTTAAAAAAGAAACTAAAAAGCTAGAAAACCACGTAGAAAACAAATGCACAAAGCGGTCATCTTCGGTCGAAATTAACGTAGCTAATTTCACCATCATTTTATTTTTATTCTCTCCAAAATACATAATAAACATTTTGTTTGACCTAATTTTTATTTGCATGATTTTTAACAATAAAATGTTATGAAAAGGCCATTTCCTTTAAATTATGTAAAAAAACATAAAATAATGTTGTTTAGCTGCCATTATAAATAAAACAGATCAAAAAATTGCTTTAATATTAGTTAAATACCAATGTTAATAATATGGTTTAAAAAGTATGAATATGCGTTGAAGGTTTGCCTTCAAAAATCCAATATTTATTTGCCTGCAACAAAATCGCGTGCTTTATTTAATCAGGATTGGTATGCCGCCATTTTTGTATGCTTGCCGGCAATTCGCCTGCATGTAAAATTTATTGGCAATTAAGTGTTTATTTAGGGTTGACTTTTAATGCGTATAAGATGTTGGCATAATATTGTCACCAATTGCCAATGCTTTACCATCAATGCCAATATGAAAAATGTACATTGCCGGCAAATAGTGTTTGCTGGGATGTTTATTCTACTGCCGAGCTAAAAACAAAAAAAAAAAAAACACGATCAGATGTTCTGAGATATTATAGATTTGCTTGTAAAGACTGTTGTTTTTGCATTTATTTTTATAAGAGCAATAATAAATGCTCAGAAGATTGCATGCCCGGGTGTTTTTAATTTTTTAATAACGCCAGAAACATAAAAATATGTTGATAAAATAATAACTTGGGAAAAATATGCATTTTAAAATAAATTTAAAAAGAAAGATAGCGGATAGGTAGATGCTAGCTTCTATGTATCCCAGTGATGCTTCTGTTATTCTAATCTTCGCTTACAGCGCTTAGCTCCAGAAGAAAGATGCCGTCAATTTAGCGTGAACCTTTTTTGATCCCCGAAGAAAAAACTTCCGTACGGCACCTCTAACCGCCACTCCAAGAAGAACTTTGTAGTCCTCTACACACGTCCGCACTGTCCGGAGGTCAAACAAAGAGTCCTGATGCATCTGTTCTTTGCCTTGTTGGTGTTTTCCGACATTTATGTCGGTATCGTTAGCGATTCCGGTACCGTATAACATTATATTTTTACACGGGACCGGCAAATAAGTCGGGCTAGGCTATATCTAAAAATACTAATTTATTTATATTGAATTCAATGTCGATGCCATCACCGGCACCGACATTGCCGAAAACCGAATTCAACAGCTTTAGCGATACATGAAAAATTGTAATAATCATACCCAGTATGTCTGTATCTGCTGATGATAGGCCATATGAGGCCATACGCAAAACCTTGAACTTTTTTACAATTAAACTTTATTAGATTTAAACTGAACAAAATTTAATGAATAGAAAAGGCAGAAAATTATTGCCATACCCCAGCAAATACTATTTGCCGACAGAATACATTTCTCATATTGGCATTGGTAAAGCATTGGCAATTGGTGGCAACATTATGCCAACATCTGATACGCATTAAAAGTCACCCCTAAATAAACACTCAATTGCCAATAAGTTTTACATAAAGGCGTATTGCTGGCAAGCATAGAAAATGGCGGCACCAATCCTGATTAAATAAAGCATGCCATTTTGTTGCAGGCAAATAAATATTGGATTTTTAAAGGCAAACCTTCAACGCATATTTATACTTTTTTAAACCATATTAATACCATTGGCATCTAACTAACATTAGAGCAATTTTTGATCTATTTTATTTATAATGGCAGCTAAACAACATAATTTTATGTTTTTCTACATAATTTAAAAGAAACGGCCTTTTTGTAACATTTTATTTTTACAAATCATGCAAATAAAAATTAAGTCAAAGAAAATGTTTATTATGTATTTTTGATAGAATAAAAATAAAACGATGGTAAAATTAGCTAGGGTAATTTCGACCGAAAGTGAGAAATTCAAATTTTCCGCTTGGCCAAAATACAGATTGGACGATTTTGACAGATGAAAAAATCGCTTTTGACCGCTTTGTGCAATCGTTTTCTGAAAGATCCGCTTTGTGTTCTTCGTGGTTTTCTAGCTTTTTAGTTTCTTTTTAAAGAAAAAGTTTTTTATTAGACATAATTAATTGTATTCATTACCTAATTAGAGTGTGTTGTGTGATTGATTGGTGGTGCCTAGAGAAGGCGAGTTATTCAAAAGACTGTTAGGAGCTGGAAACATTTTGTTTAAAACCTTTTAAATTTGTAGTTACTTAAAAAATATATGAAATAAGGAAGCTGCCTTATTAAAAGTTTTAAAGACGTGGTAATAAAAATATTATATATATTTAATAATGTTTTTTTTTACATTTAACTCCTTTAAAATATTTCTCCTATGTTTTGGATCCAAAAATTATATGAAATCAGGAAGTTGCCTTAATAAAAGTTTTAAAGACGTGTTAATAAAAAATTATATATATTTAATAGTTTTTTTTTGACATTTAACTCCTTTAAAATATTTTTCCTATGTTTTGGATCTGAAAATTGAGTGTAAGTGTCCCTTGAATACTTACTATTTTAAAGTGTTTTGTTTTAGTTTACTATTTTGTTTTTTTATTTTATTACATACCTTTAATTTTTATGGTTTATTGTTACTGTATAAAAATTTATATTATGTAATTTTTTTAATGATAAGGTTTTTCTGCCTTTTTTTATTTTGTTTTTATAACAAAATTTCTTTCTAACTTTTGAGACATTCAACTTATAAAACTTGCAATACTTATTTAATGATAAATGCCATTATCTTAAACGCATTTTTTCATCATAACTTATTAATGATATGATGGATGCCATCACAGTATCTGCAACACGTCGCCCAATAACGGCCAATTGCCCACTTTCGTGTCTTTTGGTTATCTTTTTGCCAATCACTTATTATTGATGGATGCCATCATCCTAAACGCATTTTTGTGGCATAACTTATTTATGATGGATGCCATCATCCTAAACGCATTTTGTTATCATAACTTATTAATGACGGATGCCATCACATTATCTGCAACACGTGGCCCAATAACGGCCAATTGCCCACTTTTGTGTCTTTTGAGACCTTTTTGCCAATGCCTTGCCAATAAAGAGTGTTGGCAATGCCAGTAAAGTAAATGTAAATGGCCGGCAAAAAATGTTATGTGGGTTGTGTCAATAAAGGAACAGAGTTAACTTTCGATTTATTAAAAACTATTAGGCTTTTAACAACACGGTTTTTCTGTAAAATCTATCAATAAATAATTAGTGGGTACTGGACCTAAAACTTTTTACCAATCCTAATTATGAAGCTAGGTAGTACCATGATTTTTTTATATTTATTAACAAGCCCAAGTATTCAAGTAGGTACTTTTAAAATATTTTACAAACACAAACCTATTTCTTTTAGCTGTTAGTCAGTTAAATTTAATGGCAGTAAATACGCATTGACTTACCCTTTAGCGCAAACAAATTTCCACCCCATAATGGATCAGCTTCAGGATCAATGAAATTTCGGTGGTCAGTAAAGTGGTCAAAGTCTTTTACCGTTATTTGTTTTATTAGATCTGGATCCTTTATTACTAAGGTTGGCAAATTGCATTGGTAAAACCCAGAATATCTAAAAAATAATTTAAGGTATGAATTATGAGAAATAAATATAAATGAAAGGAAAGGCAAGGGAAAAATATTGTCCTTTGCCTCATGGTGGTAAGATGCTAAGATTATGGACAAAGAGCAGCAAGTAAAGAAAATTTAAGGAAGCCCAGTCATTACCCAAGACCCGAATTCCTTTGTATTAGAAAATATTTTAAAAGCACTACTCGTAAAGTACAAATTAATTAAAAAGTTTAAATATGATAGTTATTTTACGAAGAACGAAAATTAAATATAGGGTGTACGACTATATGTTGACCCATTTTGATCGCGAATAACTTTAGAACAACCAATGTTATCAAAATGTAATCTGGAAATGTATAAAGAGTCAGTGGCGTACTTTTTTCTCTTAACTCTTTTTTTTCTCTTTACCGGTGCAGAAAATTATGAAACTTAGCATATTGGTACTTTATAATAATCATATTAACCAGTTAAAATTTTAAAGATATACAGAGAACTGAAAAAAATTATAAATATTATAAAATTATTGCTTTTAATATTGATCCTTATGGGAAATCGCAGATTTTATTTTACCGCACAAAAACTGATGTTTAGATTTCAATGAAAGTTGTACCAACGAAAGAATAAACAATTCTGAACATTTTGGCTAATTAAAATCCCAGTTTAAAGCTTGTCATAGGAGTAATTAATAAATAATTGAAAAAATATGCTATGTGACTGACATAGACTGACATGTGGCAACGTCACCGAAAGGTTATGATGCACAATGGGATAGACATAGATTATTTAGGTCTAAAAGCAACTTTTAAATTTTAATGGCTTATACTGTTTATTTTAAAGTAAATACTCCAAACTACATGTACAAAAATTATAAAAGGATATGACGACTTTTGTTAGGTTTATAAGAAATTAAAAAATCTATTTTATAAATAAATGAAAATCATTCAACCAAAAATAATTAAATATGAATTGAAAAGTGTTTTACCGTTGCCGCAATAATTGCAATAATTTATATTATTTTTACCCATGTGATCATAAATATACACCATCTAATCTACTAAGTTTATTATTAGCCTACTTTACTAAATAAAGAAAATAAATTTAAAGAATAAAAGCTATTGTTGTGTTTTCGATGCAAAGTCTCGCTACGTTTGTCAAAGGTTTTTTACGGTTTTCTTTATTAGTTTTTGTACTAGCAATCGCCTTGCTACTTTTTGCTACTTTTAAGTATAATACATTATTATTTTTGTCCCACTCTGTATATCTTAAAAGATAAAAAGCATTCTGAACAAAGATACGGATACTACAGAAGTAACCCAACAAAATAGTATTTTTATTTATTTCATACGTTAAAAAATTAAAAAGTTAGGAAGATATAAATTTATTACGTTTTTAAAGCCGCGTCCAGACTTGCAACAATTCGCCAAACATCGGTCCAAACAGACCAACCTATTTGAGGACTTCTTTGATGCAAAAAACCAACAAGCTCTGAATCGGCGCGGCTAATTGTTGCAAGTCTGGACGCAGCATAATATAAATTAAAAATTAATATTTTTCAAATTTGGTTGGTCATACTTTCGAAACTAATTGAGATAGACATGTCAAATGTGGTACTTTTTAAAAGCTTTATAAGGAGCTTTTTGGTGGAGTTATAATATATGGGGTGTTCTATTAAAAAAATCATACTTATTGTCGCACCCTGTATATTAATGAGATAATAAAACTCCGATTACTGATTAGAAAACTACAGATCTAACTAAACAAGCTGATATTTTAGTTTATTTTGTACAACAAAAAAGTATAGGGGGTGTAAAATTATAACTTGACACCAGGTACATGTAAAATAAGTTTTAGTTCCCCAAAAACCACCTGTAATAATGCATGACACTTTTTCAATATCTTTTCAGTAAAGAGCACCTAATTTTTAAGTTAGATTAGTTTTAGAATTTTGGCCAAAAAATATCATTTATATCCCATCGTGCAATGCACCTGAAAAAGTTTCTTGAATACGGTATATGGGGACGTAAAATAATTGATGAGTCCAATATTATGTTTTTCGGTTACAAGTTCCAATGAGTGATAATAAAAATCCACAATAATTATGTTTTTTTCGAGTGTTTTAAAGTGTATTTATCTGAATTAATATTTACGTTTGTTGAAAGATTAGGTGACAGAAACTTTTCATTTTTAACACGCTTTTATTAGCTTGGGTTGTATGTATCTATCTATATATCTATCTATCTATCTATCTATCTATCTATCTATCTATCTATGTAACGGAATCTTTGAGCCTAATTTTTACCAACTTCCAGCCATTCGATTTCTTTGAAACTTTGCACACGTATCAAGGACCCATGACAATGCAATAATCTGCAAACAGTATCCCGTTATCCTGATTAGGATCGCCAGGATAAATAAATTCCTTTATAGATTTTCTGTAGGAGAGTAACCGAGAAAGAGCTAGTGCGCGATCTGCGCATGCATGGAGTTTCGACGTACTCTCAGCATAAGGCTGACAGAAACTTGTTCGGAAAAGTTGCGTTCTGAAACCCCATGCAACAGTGAAGCTTTAAATGAAATGATTAGATTACAAAATAGTTCGTGAAACATTTCAGTATCACATGACCGCAGAAAACTAATTGATATATCGAACTAAAAATGAAAAATAAATAATAGTTTTAAAAACTAAAAAACACGCTTTTATATGCAACCGGACTAAAAATTAGAAAATAATTTTTCATTACAAAGAGTTTGTCACTTCAGAATAAAAGCGTGGGGTGCTATATTGCTTTGTATTTCAAAAAAAAAATATTATAACATTTAATATATTAAGCACCCCACGCTTTTATTCTGAAGTGACAAACTCTTTGTAATGAAAAATTATTTTCTAATTTTTAGTTCGGTTGCATATAAAAGCGTGTTTTTTAGTTTTTTTAAACTATTATTTATTATCCTTAAATTTATGTGCTACTTGCACTTGTTTTACAAACTTGTTATAATTTTTTTAGTGTCTGTTTTGCTTTTGCAATGAAATATTTTTTTGGTGATAAGATAAGACTGGTTTAGAGATTTTATATGTAAATAAACATAAAAATTTTAAAATTAGAACTTGTTTAAGCATGCTTGTGCGGTACATTTTTGCGTATGATTTATATGGTTTTTACGCAGTCTTGCCAAATGTAAATACCGCGGTAGGCACTCATTTGACTCTTGTGGTATCGGTAGAACTACCTTAATATTGGCTGTAGTGTCCACTACTGGGCCCTATTGTCGTAATTTAGGTAAAGCTTTACAAGTGCTTTATTACATTAAGTAAGTGTACCAAATTTTATCCAAATTGGTTAAAGATATTTACATATTACCCACTTTTTTTGAAAAATTTTAACGCCCTGTATCTCAGAAAAAAAGCGAGTCCGGATATATCTTTATGCAAAGTGTCTATTATAAAAGACATCAAAAATCAACTGTTAAGTTACGTACCGTAGTTACGAAACGCCCTGTATAATACTCACCTTGTATTTGGATACCTGTCATACACCCATTCAATAAACTCACAAAAGCTTTTTCTTCTTAAAATAATTTGCCAAGAATCTCCAACAAATGGCCAAGGGTTTGATTGTTTTACCCCTAAGTTACGCCAATGACTTAAGGGTTTGATAAAGTTATACCATAACAGGAAAGCTACCACCCCCGCTAGTATTATCCAGATCATTTTGATTTAATCCTTTGTATAGAACTGCTGGTTATAGCTTGGTACTAAAAAATGCAAATGTTTCTATTACTAGAATTTTGTACCGAAACCTAACCAGAACCTAAAGTAATTTACAGGGTGGCTCTTAACCTATACGCATAAATTTAAAAATTATTGATAAGGATAAACAGTGACCAAAAATTAAAAAAAATAGTTAGTCAAATGTTTTTAGTTGGAAAAATAACTAAGTATTTAAAATTAGTCCAAAAAGTATAATCCTAGAAAAAAAAATGATAAAAAATAAATATTTATTTTTCTTTTTTTATTAAACCGACTTTAGTAAAAGTCACTAAAAATTTATAATAATAAAATAAAAAAAAAAGAAGTTGGGTAATAACATACTGCATAAAAGTATAAAATCTTTTGTTTATTTAGTTATTAACATTAAGTAATTGAGCACATAATATGTTATTACCTCGACTTTTTTTTATTTTATTTTTTTATTTTTTTAGTAACTTTTTTAAACTCGGTTCAATTTTCTTTTAATGGTTATTTTTAGCTATTTAGTTTCTTACTATTACAATTAAATCGGTAAATATTCACTAAAAAACACTACTAGTACCTCTTTTAGCGGTTAGCTGCAGCTTTTATCGATTTATAAGCTCTTGACAAAAATGGAGTTTTAATAAGGAAATAAAAAAAAAAAAAAGATTTAACTAACCAGAAATAACCATGACCCCCACCTATACTCTGTTTTTAGTTCGGTAATTTATATTAAATCGGTACACACGGGGCTGCAGCTAACCGCTTGTAGATTTTTTTTATCTTTGTATAATCCACGAAGGCTGAAAGCCTAAATACTAACGTACCGTGGGTGTCTTGAGTAGAATATATTATGTCTGTCAAAAAGCTTCTAAATCGATACACGCGGGGCTGCAAGTAATCGATACACACGGGGCTGCAGCTATCCGCTTGTCGTTTAGTTCGGTGAAAAGGGTTAATTTTACCCCAAGGTTGTCGATTCTGAATGCGCCCTTGATCTTTTCTACATACGGCAGAGAGAAAAAAATATATGTCACCACTGATCTATTTTTTTCTTTATCTTTATTATCCGAACATATACCAGCTAGAGGCAACTTTGCCGCACGAACAACGTACGGCAGAGAGAAAAAATAGGTCTAGTACCTTTTTCTCTCGCGATCGTGACTTTATTTTTTATGGGACCACCGCGGAAATGCACTCTTTTAAATAAAAAAGAATTTTTAAAATCGGCCTACAAACACCAGAGTAATCGCGCACAAAAAAATCATACGCGGCGAATTAATAACCTTCTCGTTTTTGAAGTCGGTTAAAAATACCAGCCTATTTCTTTGTTTTAGAAATAATATGGTTTAATTACTTTAGGCCCTAAATGTAATTCTAATCGTGTAAAATGAAATTACATCTGAAAGTAAAGTGTACTGTTACTAATACCAAACTTAATCATCATGACTTGCTAATTGGTTATTTTAATTTTATTTTTATTTTTTTTAATTGCATTTCTAAAACTGTTGTTAGGATGTGGTTGTCAAATTCAACAATTAAAAACATGAAAGTGCAATTTTAGATTTCTACTATGCAATTATCGCTGTAATTAAGCGATAATTGTCGAGTAGACAAATAGGTGAGTGTAATTTTCAGCATAAGTCATTGTTGGTCCTTAGCAATAATTTCCTAAGTTTTCGCGTATAGGTTAAGAATTACCCCGTATATTTTTTCTAGTTCTGGACTACTGTCAGATTCTTTTTAAAATTGCAATTATTTTCAAATTGATCTTTATGTCAACTATATACAGGATAATCAAACTTAAGTCGGCAACATTGCTAACTCCTTTATTATTGGAGATACGAAGTTTGGTTGAATTAGTAAAGTTGTAATATTTTTTCCGCTAATTAACGTGATATCAACAAAAAAAAAACAATTGAACATCGAGTTTCAGATTTATTGCAAAAAATGTAGGTACTTTTTTAATGGGACACACTATATTACCATTCGAGAGATCTATCAAAAAGCGTTATAAAATGTTTTTAGAATAAAATACCCTGTATTGCATCAACATTACATAGATAATTCAAAGAGCTTTAGGAAAAAAACCACATTTATTATGTGTGTCTCTTATAGTTTTGGAAATATGGCCATCCAAATCTAAAACCGTAGAAGAAATAAGTATAATGATAAAAAAATTTCAGATTTAAATGGCCATATTTCCAAAACTATAAGGGATAGACATATCAAATGTGTAAAGCTCTTTAAAATATCTATTTAATGGTGATGTAATATACAGGGTGCTTTATTTAAAAACGCCAATCAAATTCTTAATGATGGCCATATTTCCGAAACTATTAAAAATTGGATATACCACATGTAACCTTTTTAAGAGATTTTTGATAGGTGTTTTAAATGGTAATATAAAATACCGGATGTTCCATTTAAAAAAAAGTAAATTTTTTGCAATACAATAAAAACTCGTTGTTTAATTGTGTTTTTGTTGGCAGCACGTTATTCAGCGAAAAAATACTGCAACTTCACTAATAAATCAAAAAAATTATATTACTATTATACAGGCCCACAAATTAAACTTGCAAACTTTTTAACTAATAATAACATTTTATTTAACTTACGTGGTTTTTTAAAAGAACTGATTTAAACGTAAAATAAATTTGTTTAACCGGAAGCAAGCATTTTTTTAATATTATTTTTACCTTTTTTTACACACACGTTTCTAGAAGAACAAAACTGTAAATTACCGGACAAAAATATTAATTTTTATAATAAATTTAATAGTAAATATATCCGCACTTGAGAGCGAACTCGTTAAATATGATAAATTAAACTGGTTAAATATTCAAAAAATTTAAAACTGCGAACACATCACTGATTTGTGAAAACAAAGTGTTTATTTTTTCTGCGTCTAACTTATGACCAGATGCGGATAACCATCATTAAAATGATTTTATGCATCTTTCAGTGACGGCTTATATTAAATTTAAATTACAACTCATTATGACTTTCGCTTTTGGCCCTCACATCGGCGCAATAATATCCTTTATTTTTAACAAATCATTTTTACGTTACAAAATATGTGCAGTGCACATTAAAACTACTATTTAAACAGCTATAAATTATATGAACATAACATTTTTTATAATTTTAACCAGGACTAACCAAAATAAATTTAAAAAAAATAAATTTATACATTTTTATGAGTACATGTACCGGGTGTTATAAATTTACACCCTCCCTAACAGTTTGATTGGGTAATTCTGTAGGTTCTGAATCAATAATTAGATTAATAATATCTCCCAAAATATACAGGGTAGGAGAAAAAGTATGTTTTATTATTTTATTGAATACCCTGTATATTAAATCACTAATTAAAAAAAAATACTACATGTGATATATATATATATATCTTCATTAGTTTCGTAAATATGGTCATTCAAATTTAAAGAATAAGTGTAAATTTCCATTATGCATGTAAGCTATACAGACTGTCCACGGATGGAGTTAACAAGAGGACAAATGGACCAAAAATATCATTTTTCGAAAAAAGTCATTCTTCATAAAATTTTTTGCTTGTAAAAAATATGATTCACGAAGAGAAAATTATGATTTTGTATACATGGTTCGCGAAAACTTAAAAAACATTATTTTTCTCCAAGAGTAAACTACCTGTATTTTTCATTTATTTAGCAAAACGTCCTTATGTTAGAAAAATTTATTTAGAATCATGTTTGTAATCGATTACAACAATAATATAAAATTTTATTGAAATCCATAATTTGACTAAAACTGGCCTTTACAGTAAAAAATATGTTTTGTAGGAGTTTTAAAAAGCAAATTATAAAACTATTTAAAGTCATTTTATTATAAAAATTTAAAATAAATAATTTTTGATAACTTCAAATTTAGTTTTAGGAATCTTTTGATACCCCTGTAAATTTTATAAAATTATTTAAAATGCTATTCCAAATATATTTTTAAATAATATTTTACTTAAAAAAAGGTAGTTTATTCTTGTAGAAAAATCATGTTTTTTAAGTATTTCCGAACCCTGTATACAAAATCAATATTTTCTCTTCGTAAATCGTATATTTATGAAGAATGACATTCTTTCAAAAAATTAAATTTTTGGTCCATTGGTCCTCTTGTTAACCCCATCCGTGGACAGTCTGTATATGGTTATATTATGAAAATAGTTGCCCAATAATTTTATTTATAGCCATATTTTCAAAACAATTAAAGATAGACCCATAAAATATGGTATTTTCGTACCACCCAAATTATCTTTTAAATGGTGATTCAATATACAGGGTGTTCCGAAAAATGTTGATTTTTGGGGAAGGAATACTAAGTTTACTCCTTCCTCTAGTAACAATTAAGGACCTCGGTGGATGAAGATGTTATTTAATTTTTAAATTTTTTGAATTAATTTAGATTTTAATATGTTTGGACATAGATTATTTGTGTTTATTTTTTTACCGATTTTAAATCAAAAGCAGACAGCAGCCTGAGAGGCCACGCGCCATAGATTTTGCTTTACTAAAAGTAAAATAGTAAAGGGACTAGCAGGAAAGGTAAAGACCTTTTTTTCCCCCAATTTTTTTCTCACGATACTCTCTGTCGAGAAGGGGCCTCACGGATATGAGGGCCTCGCAAAATGTATCTTGTCAACATAAAATTTTGATCTTGCGCCGCAACTGCCTGTTTATAATATAACATCAAGTTAAAAAATT